>APFE031715313.1:76951-90327 GCA_000404065.3 Pinus taeda | reverse complement strand
TCGAATTCTCCACCATCATCTCGGAGTTCAGCAAGCCACCAAAGATGACTCCCAAGGGCAGCCGAGCAGCTTTTTGTAAAGTGACTGATTACTTGCAGCTTGAGCAGCCAAGCCCCTTGAGGAGCCTATAGCTCTTGGGGTTGGGCCCAACCCAAGTGCCAGGACCTCTTCTGTGTACTCATATATGCTTTTGCTATATTCATAGAATAATTTCTGCCAGTAGATTAAAATCTTGCTTGCTTACTTAGGTCATTTTTGATGATTGAAATAGCTTTTCATGTTTCAGGTTGATTTGATAGGTTGGTAACAGAAAATATCTTCACAAAAGGCCATCAAGCAACCCTTGATCTCACCTCTCCCTCCTTGGGACCCTGAGCTGAGACCAAGGTGTCCTTGCTGCCACAAAAACACTGTTCTTGCTTCTTCATGCAATTGCTAGTGTTAGATTCTTAGTTTCAAAAGTTGGTACTAGTTGTGATTACATGCTTGGATCCATTCTTGTTCAGTCATCATAGTTACCTTACATAATTTTCTACCAATAAATTTCTGTTCATCATGGTTGCTGGTTTCTAGGTCAAAATAGGTCAAAATAGCTAGATCTTTGGTTTGCATAGTCTTTGTAGAATAGTGTGTGAAACACCTGTGACTATGACTATGACTATGCAGAAGACGAGAAAAAGTTGAAACTCTTTTCCTCCACCCTCAAGGATGCAGCCCTACGCTGGTTCATGGGGTTACCTGGAAACAGTATCACAACTTGTGCTCAAATGTAGCAAGCCTTTAACAACAAATATTGGGACTACTGTAGTTCAAAGGAAATGAAGGGAGAAATCTTTCGGATGACCATGGGAAGTGATGAATCTTTAGAAGACTACGAAGAAAGGTTCCAACTTAGTTATAAAAGGGCTAGGTGCACACTTGACCTTGAATCTCTGAAGCTAGTTCTACTCTGAGGAGTCCTTGAAGACCTTCTAGATACCCTCCATTTGCTAGCTGGAAGAGACATCTACCAACTACCTTATGAGGACATAAAGACTGTGTTTAGAAACCACTCTAGGGTAGCCCAGAAAAGAGGTAGGGGGAATCCACTTTCAGCCAGTGCCACCTTCTCCAAACATGAGTTCACAAATCAGATGGAAGACCTTAAAAGTGAGGTGAGACAGACCATTTCCATGCAACTGGATACTTTCTGAATCCAACAAAAGAAAGAGGAAGCTGAGAGGGCTTTGGCCATATTTTGTCCCAGATGTACAAGGAAGCATCCTAAGAACGAGTGTCCATTTCACTCAGTAGATGTATGTTTTGTTTGTGAGGAAGACCACCCTACAAACCAATTCCCAACCTTACCTGGACTTAAAGCCATGTACCAGGGGGCCGAGGGAGCCACTGAACCACTCTACTTCCTCAACCAAAGCAGGCTGCATGGATCTAGACCTTACCATCAGGGGATGCAAGGGACATCCCAAACTTATTACCACCCCAACCAATCTGCTCATATAGCTTCTTGGGGCCCCCTGCTCATCCTTCTTGGACCGCACCTCCTCCTTGGTCTTATCCATCTCAATACCATACTCCACCTGCTGCTTATTCATTTCACTCTCATGTTCAGCCACAACCTCAGTGGAATTCACCTCAGCCGGTGTGGAGGCCCCAATACAACTCTCCTCTCGCTAGTTTTCCTCCACCACCTACTCAACCACAACCATTACCTCCTGCTCCTCTAAGACAACCCCAGATGCCTACTCAACCGAACCCGAACCCCAATAACGGACAAGCCCAATAGGTATATACTAGAGAGACAACATGCCCTACCTAGGCTATGGAGATTCAGGAGATCAACCTACGATCTGGGAAGGTCCTTCCAGATCTCCAACCTCCTCCGCTGGAGGATGAGGAAGAGAAACAGGAAAGTGAACCCAAAGCCATTCCACCCTTTATTAAGAGAGTAACGGTAACCACGCAACCAAACGTAGAGGAGAATAAACTTCTGGGAGAACTTAAATAGTTGTGTGTGAAAATACCACTTCTCCAGGCCATAAAAGATGTACCAATCTACAACAAATTGATCAAGGAGAAGTGTTTCAGGAACCTAGGCAGGCGCAAGAGAGATGCCCCAACTATCAATGTCATTGGATAACTGTCCAATCTGATGTTGGGACAAGTAATCTATCCAAAATATTTGGACGCTGGGAGTCCTGTAGTTGATGTCCACATCAATGGCACCATAATCCCCCACACCTTGATTGATCTAGGGGCTGCCATTAATGTGATTACTAGGGACACTATGCTCAAACTTAGGCTTCAGAGTTCCCTAAGAAAGACCTCGACAGTACTGCAGTTAGCAGACCACTCTACCATGACTCTCAAAGGGATTATGGAAGATGTCATGGTCTTTGTTGATTCTTGGGAATACATTGTGGACTTCTTGGTCCTTCAGCCAAAGGCAAAACTCACTGGATGTCCCCTCATTTTGGGAAGGCCTTGGCTAGCTATTGCGGATGCTTACATCAGTTGTCGAGCTGGGAGCATGACCATCAAGAATGGGCCTATGTCCAAGTAGCTAGTCCTATATCCTCCTACCCAACCTCTGCTAGAACATGACTTACCTCTCTGGTTGGAGGAGGGATATGAGGATGAAGTCTACTCTGCACCAGTGTGCATAGTGGAAGCCACCCGGGGAGGCCCTCAAACCGAGGATGACCTGATTAAGTATTTGATTCAAAATATGCCTCCGAGTGTGCTGCCATTGGAGGAGTTGGTGGAAGGTACCCAAGCCAACACTGTAATAGACCTCTGTGTGGCTGAGCCGACCTCTCCCAGAGTTAAGAATGTGGAATTTGGCCCTGAAAGAACCTTGAAGATCAACTCATCCCTATCCCCTTCTCAGGAAAAGGAGTTGTGTAACCTTCTGAACCGCCATCTGGATGCTTTCGCTTGGAGCTATAAGGAGATGAAAGGAGTCCACCCTTTGGTTTTTCCCCATCACATTTGCAATAAAGAGGATTGTAAACCAGTTAGACAACCTCAAAGGAGAATGAATCCAACCCTTAAGGACATTGTTAAGGAGGAATTGCAAAAGTTGCTGGATGCAGGATTCATCTACCCCATCTCTGACAGCGAATGGGTTTCTCCTCTGGTGCTTGTACCCAAGAAAAATGGGAAGTGGAGAATCTTTGTAGATTATCGAGAACTCAACGTAGCCACTAGGAAGGACGATTTCCCTTTGCCTTTCATAGATCAAGTGTTAGATGGGCTGGCAGGGAAGAAGTTCTTTTCTTTCCTAGATGGGTTCAGCGGGTATAATCAGATCCAAATCAACTCAGAAGACTAAGTTAAGGCCACTTTCACTTGTCCATGGGGTACCTTTGCCTATCGAGTCCTTCCCTTTGGGCTATGTAACACCACTTCCACTTTCCAGAGAGCAGTACTAAGCATATTTGCTGAGTTGGTTCATGATTCGGTGGAAATTTATATAGATGACTTTACTCCTTACGGGTCCAACTTCCAAGAAGCATTGACTAACCTCAGAAAAGTTTTAACCAAGTGTATTGAAATGGACCTATCCCTTAGTCCTGAAAAATGTGAATTCCTGATGACTGGAGGGACCGTGCTAGCAGGGGTAATTTTAGGGGCGAATAATCGCCCAAAGGCGAAATTTAAGGCTTTTTATATTTTAATGGGGCGAATTTTTAATTAAAATAATAATTTTTTTTTATATAATTAGCCCTCATTTTATTTAAAAATTAATTTATTTTTTTATTTTCGCCCAGAGCGGATACCATAACCGAATCGAATTTTCTTAAAATTGCCCCATTTTGATATTTTCTCCTGGTTTGGGAGATCAAAATCTCCATTTCTAATTTACGGTTTGGTTTTTCTGGTTTGGTAGTGAAATTGTGAGGATCGATTTGGTCTTAGAAGGTTAAATTTGTTTTGAAATGGAGGGCGAAGCTTAATTTTTTCCAAATGGAGGGCGGCTCCCTGTTTTCACAGATTCAACCCCCTGTTTTCATGAATTCCGGATTCATGGTGTATATGGCTCCCGGTTCCCTGTTTTCATGAATTCATCATGTATAATTTTTTTTGAAATAGGATTTTTTATCATAGTTCACAAATCTTAATTTTCTATTTAGCAGCAGCAGTTTCGGTGTGATATTCTTGCATTTTCAATCCACTTATTCTTCTCTTGTTTTGGTATCCATGGTTTCTTGGGCGACTTAAGATTTTCCAGTAGAATCATATTTGTGAACATGCGGTAAGCAGCAGTTAAAACCTCGCCAAATATTTTCTACCAAAAAAAATGGTTGAACGAGAAAGGTGAAAAAAATCTCGATTACATGCCATTTTTTGTTGTTGTTATGGGTAATTTTTTCAGAAATGTTATTTGACCTATTGTTGGTGCAAGAGGCTTTAAGAAGCGAGATGCTTTCAGTTTCTTAAACATGACGGGCGAGAAATATGTAGCAACTAATTCTCCTCCATTAACGAAAGTTGGGAGGGCATACTGGCAGCAGCCGAGGGAGGGAATGAACATATACGGTGTTTGTAAGAACGTGGAATGTTTAGTATTTGGGAGTTGTGTGACCTTTCAAGTGGAAAATGGTGGATTAGGGTTCGGCACTTTTAATATGAAAAAGAAGATGCCATCCCGTTCCCTGTGCCCCCAATGCAAGAAAGCGTGTAATGGTAAGGCTACAAGTTGCAGTTTATACAGATGCAGGTGGAAGTACAATGGTGTGGCACTAGAGTGGGACGGGAGTCATTATGTACCCATGAAACTGCGTGGAGGTGTTCTGGCCAATATGACCGATGCCTATCTCTCCTGCGACTCTGATAATTCGTGGACAAAATGGATAAAACGGAAGATTGTGGTGGAGGGTATTCAAGATTCAGAAATTGTAAACCTCTATTCCTCCTCTTTCGATAATTCAGAATCAAAATTATCCTCCAACGACGGGGAAGAGGACTCGGAAGACTCGGAGTCGACAAAAGATATTGAAGATTCAGAATCCCAATCATCCTCCACGGTGGAGGAATCGATGTCGTCAGACGACTCGGAGTCGATGGACTGCTCCTAGTGAAACACTATTCACCCTCGTCGGAGGAAGAAGGGTTGTAGTATGGGTAACCAACACGTAAAGCACATTATATAACCAACCAATTTTGAATGATATTTTGTAACCGCTTATGTGTGATATTTTGTGCTTAAATACACTGCTAAGATTTTTGTAAAAAAAATCCATCGTTTCTTGGATTTGAACGGCTCATGCCACTGCAACAGCAACAACAGTCGGTACTTGACAGAATTGTTGGCTGAGCGTGAGAAATTAAGCCCCTTTATGCGGGTCCTGCCCATCTGTAGCCGTCTTTTTTCCAGGCCATACGTCAGCCTTTGTTGTTTTTCGGCTTTTGGTCTTGTCAATGGTAACTTTTACTCCTAGTTTACGATGTGGTAAGCATTTTATATTTGGTCTCGTCAATGGCATCATTTTACTCCTTGTTTATGGTGGGCTTCGCCTTTTCTCCAGTGATTTCCATGTCTGTAATATGTTGGTAAAGGTATATAGCATACACGAACATTTCCAAATAATAGTTCTATTCCTCGTCGAGACAGTGTGCATTAGCCCGAGAATGAAAGGCTAGTTGCAGATTTTCAAGTGTTCTTTTTACATCATAGGATCAAAACAGTAAAACAATTGTATAAAACTCCAGGGATGGAAACCTGTCATACAACATTGTAAAGGTTTAAACTAATTTACGACATCCTTTTCATGGGTTTATACCTTTATATGAAAAATTCATGATGGTGATTATCAATGTAAGTTGGAACAGTAAATCTTTTCAAAGAATCATCTACTGAGTCCGGTGGACCAACAGGGTAAAGCTGCGAAAAATGCTTATTAGCAAGAATGTTCAACATAGTGTCACTAGTTGTTGAAGAACCAAGATCCATGGGGAATGATTTTCATCCTTTCAACTCCACCTTCATTGCGAACAACCTTAATATGAATAAGCCCCTTCTCTTTCACGCAAATTGGCCCATCTCATTAACGATTATGCAGATGTGTTTACAAAATTGTGCCAAAGTAATAGCCTGAAGGCTATCATCTCTGATGAGCAGTTTAGTTTTCTTCCAGGAAGGCAGATTTTTGATATGGTGGGAATTTCCCAAGCTGATCCACACTATTAAATCCAAGAATACTACCTGCTCCGTCTTCAAGTTGAATCCCTCAAATACATATGATAGAGTGGATTTAATTTTCTTAAGATTTTAATTGATGCTTTACATAGGGTTTGATAGCCACTTTGTCAATTGGATAGGTCAGTGCATATCTACAATATCATACGTTTCCTTATAAATGGGTCACCTTATTTTTTCCAGCCACAGAGAGGATTTAGTCAAGATGTGCCCTGTCACTTTTACTCTTCTTATTAGTGCCAAAGGTTCTCAGTAGAATTTTGAAGAGTCTAAACGAAGGATAACAAATCAAAGTAATTCAAGTGATCAAAGAACTCACTATCACCCATATACTATTTCTATAGGATAGGAATGGTTCTTCCTGGGAGGCAAAAATGATAGGAAATGTTCTTCTTCAATGCTATATACCTACACAAATAAAGACCTACGTTTAAAATTCAACCATAACCTTGCACCAGATTGATGGTCCAACTTCTATTAGAATTAAGATTTTGTTTCTATTTAAAGTTATAGAATTTGAAGAGACTACAAAGTATTTGGGTTTTCACTTGAAGGAAAATAACTACTACAAAGACTGGCTATAGCTATTTTTAAAGACTGAAAAAGGGTCATTTTTTATATAACAGGTGGATATTGATATTCATAAGAGGGAGCCTCACCCTTGTTAAAAACATGTTTGAGGTCACACCTATTTATCAGACATCTTTTCCTTCAATACCCACAGACATACTAAACAAGATAATGAAAATGTGCTCCAGGTATGTTTGAGTAGGAATGAGAGAATATGGTGGCATACTTTTAGTTAAATTGAAAACACCATTAAGGCCTAAGAAGTAGTGAAGCTGGGGATTCAAATTTTTCTATCCATTTTTAGAATCGTTGGCTACAAAGGTAATGCGGAGGGTCCTCTTTATTGAAGTTTTGTCGCAGAGTGTGATGAAGTGGAAATATATTGAACCATCAATCCTGGAGGACTGGATAAGATACCCTAGAAAATCGATTTCTGGAGGAACTATAGTATGCAAAGAGGTAGTAAAAGACTTCTCAATCATTGGTGATCGTCCTTCCCAGCTAATTGGAAATGGACAGAAGGTCCATATTGGAACTGATTCATGGACTGGCGGCCTCCATATGTCAAGCCTTTCACAACGTTTGATTTCCCTCTTACATTTCTTAATACATTTCTTAAAATTGGTTTTATTTGGAAGCATTTTATGACAGGAACAATGAGGATGCAAGCATGCAAGCCAGGTAGGACTCAACAAGGATATGACACTAGAGTGGAACCGATGTGTCTCTGCCCCCTAGTTGGATTATATAAGATTAAGAGATTAACCAAACAGTCTTGTACAGGTTGAAAATGAAATAGGAAATGACTACAACGTTAGTCTAAGATACCCTGTAGCTCTTAAGAAAAGGAGGAAAAGGATATTTCAAACTGGCAACATATTTGAAAGCTTTAACCGCCCTTAAAATCTCATGATTTCTTACGACTTTTCCTCAAAAAAAAAATAAAATCTTTGATCTGGGATATACTGCAAAAAAAGCCGGCAGAGTCCTAGGAGATGTCCATTATCTATGGAAAATTATGCAAGCACCAATTAGATATCTGTTCAATGTTATTTTACTGAAGTGGTATGTAGTGCTACAAAATCTATCACTAGTGGCACAGGGGTATGGGATGAAGGCACAGAAGAAACATCAGAAATGTGGTTGGAATATCAAGAGGTAAGATCTGAAGCACATCGACCTCTTCCATGTTTTATTTTATGGGTGGTATGGCTAACTAGGAATGAATTCCTATTCCAAGGAGCATGTAAATAACCATACAAAATCTTTTGCAAACTTAAACGAGCCTATCTACTGTTGAGAAACCAAAAAAGGTGAAAAAGTATTGATTTGTTGTAGATCCAAGAATAGAGACATCAAGTATTCATGTGTATTTGAAGGCGCCTCAGAATATCGACTAAAAGAATCAGAACTCTCTTTTATTGAATCTTTTCATGGAACTATTTAAATTCTTGAAACAAAAAAAGAGAGGCAACAACATAACAGTTAATAAATCTTTTGATTGCAATATTTAAGAAGTTTTTTTATGTGTGTTTCTATGAAGATGCAGCCATCAGGGCATCTTGGAGTTGCTAGGATGCCCTATCTCTACATAGATTTTCCCCTGTGAAAGCCACTTCTGCAGCTACAATGGCAAGGGACGTTTCCAGTGTAGTCTCGAAGCCCGGGGAGCATAGGGAGCATATGGGATGCATTGCCACCGACCCTTCCAGTGGTTGCCAATAGCTATGATGCCTCGGTTTCAGGAAGACAAGAATGTAATAAATCTCTAATGCATTCGATGTTTTCCAAATTGATCTAGGCTGTATCTGTAAGTTAAGACTTCTCACTATGTTCTGTTGCAGCAGTTCAAGCTGTGAACGGAAAATTTTCTGCATAATAAATGCTGGAATACAGGTCCATAGAGCCCCTAAGTTACAGAGAGTTTGGCGTGGAATGCTTCAGGCTATTTCTAGGGTCAAAAACATTTTATACGAGGCAAAACATGTTCTATGTTGAAATGCTGTACCACAGATCTGCAACCTTCTAAAGCCAGTTTTCATCGGAAAATCCATTTGGGAGAGCTCTAAATGGTCATGCTTCCCTAGCCTCAGTGGTTCCAAATTCTAACTAGAGCCAAGCTATGTTATATAAAAATCAATTGTAGGGAAAACCCATTGGTTTTATGCGTGATAGATGAGTTATCTCACTGTGTCTGGTAAGGCTACTGTTCAGTGTTAACAGAGTAGTTAGCATTGCCTTTTGTAGACCAGGATTGACTTTTGTATAAACTTTCTTTTAAGATATAAAAGGTAGTACCCATTCAAACACGTTCCTATTTCCATTGGCACAAGTAGGAATCATCTGATATTGATTCGACTGTCTCCTTAAATGTTTTCCTGTCTTTTATTGATCATTTATGGAAATTTTTATTGGATTGTTTGTCTCTCTGCTGATTAAAATCAACTCTAGATTTTCTGATTGGTCTCTTGAAAAATGTTTTTCTTGTTTAGAATCAAAAGTAGAAAAGAGAGGAGAAAAAGATGATTAACATGCCTCTTATGTGCACAAGTATTAGTGTAATTTGATGAAGTCATTCATTCTGAATACTACATAAAGAATATAAACCAGATGATAGAACACAGAGACCTAGATGTAGAAAATACAGGAAACAAGGTATACGGAGAACCCAGGTAAGGGACCAAGGTAAGAGAGCTTACCATTAAGAATTGATTAAAATTTAATGAAAATATTTGTTAGCTTAAATTTCGTAGAAACGGTACTAAACTTTCTCACCGATAGTTATGTTTTTTAATCCTGTTCCAGGTGACCTGGCCATAGATCTACATGTCCAAAAATGTAAATAACCCCATGTATTTGCATTACTTTCCTGGTATAAATTCTAATAGTGTGCTTTTAATCTGGTGCCTATGCTGATCATATTCCTTCCCAGATCTTTTCCTTGTCTGGTATTCTTTTGATAGCCCTCCTTGCTACATAGTATATCTCTAACATTAGTGAGCTGTACTTTTTGACTCCTCTGTTATTTCTGCGGCAATCGTATCTCTCATTTAGGAAGTTATATGTGGTGGACAAAGACTGAACGATTTATGCAGTGTAACAGCTGCTCATCAAAGAAATATGTCAACATTACACTTCAGGATGATTATGGAAATAGAATCATTTTTCTAAGTTTATCATTTGACAAGGAAATGCCCTGTTACTTTTGATACTGGTGGCATTTAGTTTCTCTCTCTGGTTGAACTTGTATCTCCTAACATGGATAACATATTTTGTTCATGGCAGTGCTTTGATAAGAAGCTACCTTGAGGCTGCAACAACTCTATTCTCGAAGAGCTCTTGCTCTCCTGAAGACATCTTGATCTAACTCTTCATTCTTTGTTTTCACCTCCATAAAAAATCTCTAGTGGATTCATAAATTTTCCTTTTATTGTCGCAGACTATTTTATGTGGTCTTGTTGGTATACCTCCTTCAAATGGTGTTATTCCTCAATCTCCCATGCACATGAAAAGCTTAGTTACCCTCAAACATCAGGTACCAATATATTGGAATTATCAATTGCAACTTCTCAGGGCAAAGACACAATTTAGACATTTTATAGACGAGTAACTTACGAGTACTTTTGTTACAGTTGGTGCTTAGCAAGTTAGTGACAACAGTTCGGAAAAGTATGCAGAAAAATTCAACCTTAGGGAAATTATAGGAAACATGCAAGAATCCTATGAGCAAATGCAGACCCCAATTATCAGCCTCCACCTGCCTTGGTAATGTTCTTATATTTGAGTTTGGGTGTTTAATTTTATCTAATTTTCCTCTCCCTTTATTTATTTGTCTTGTCATGTCCCAACCATTTATGTAGGAACTTAAGGAATTGAAAGAGACCACAATTCAGTTGGCCGCAAGTACTGGGAATATGGATGCCCCAGTTGATGAATCAATTTTTAATGTTGACAAGGACGTGGATGACCTGCTTCCTGTTGAGGTGAAAGAACAACAATTGAGTAATTTGTTGCAATCTCTGATGGTGTTTGGCTTCCTTGCAGCAATGCCCATCATTAGAAAGATCCCAACTTCTGTGCTTTGGGGTTACTTTGCCTTCATGGCCATAGAGAGTTTGCTAGGAAATCAATTTTGGGAAAGGATATTGTTTCTTTTCACTGCTCCAAGCCGTAGATACAAGTATGAACTTTATTCAAACTATAATGTGATTTAATTTAATGCTTGTAATATAGTTTTCAAAGCTGATCAATGTTGAACTGATGGTTACAGAGAACTTTAGGAGTATCATGCTACATTTCTTGAAACTTCAAACGGTGCCTTTCAAGACAATTGCCACTTTCACCATTTTCCAGACATGTTATTTGCTGGCATGTTTTGGTATCACATGGGTGCCTATAGATGGTGTTCTCTTCCCACTACTGATCATGTTGTAACTTGTTAGTCCCAGCGAGGTAGTATATCCTTCCCAATTTTTTCAAAGGAGCACATCTTCAAGAATTGGATGCAGCAGAGTATGAAGAAGCCCCTGGAATGCCATGCAATATAACAGTGAGTGCAAGAAACATATCAAACAAATTTTAAAAATATTACTCAATTCTATTTCATAAGCCATGCAGCATGAACAATAATAAATTGAACTGTAACATATATTGATTGCAGGAAGCTGGAATTCAGGGGTTCGGACTACGAAGCATGGGAACAGGTGCAAATGATGGCGAAGTTTTGGATGAGATGATTACACGAAGTCGCGGTGAGGTCAAACACACATATAGTCCACAGATAACTAGCTCGAGTGATTGCACAACAATTCATGGATCCGAGTCTGCATTAAGTCCCCAAATTGCAGAAGCTAAACAAATATATAGCCCCCGTATAAGTGAGATCAGACAGACACATAGCCCTCACAGAAGGGAAAAGCATTCAAGCATTCTCCTGGTTAGTCAAGGAAAAAATATGAGTCCAAGTGAATTTGGTTTGAGGCCACATAAACCAACTTCCAATTAGGTGTTTGGGGTCTAAATCCTCGGCCAGTAATCTTTCCATTGAGTGAGCATATCTTATGTAGAATATTACATATTTTGTTGGCTTATCATTATTTAATCATTGTGCCATAAATCACTCAGTTGCATTTGGTGTGTCTTCACAAAGAACCTCTGTCCATCTCAGAGGACAGGGTAGACCATATAGTGCGTGTAAAAAAATGTAATGGAAGTTGAGCTTGAAGTATTTCTATTTTCTTGAAGCATGAAATCTATTATGTCAGCTTGTGGTTATGTAGACCCTGGGCATGCCAAATAAGCATGGTGGTATTAAAGGGTCCTGTGAGTGGTTTGAACTTCATAGAAAGTCATCCTTTTCTACCAGTTGGATCTTAACCACAAGGTTTGCAACCTTTAATGTTTCATTGAAATAAAAAGTGTGGAAATTAAACTTGACAAATGAAAGGGTAATGGTAAGGCTTACAATATTAGAACTTATTTAAAATTTAAATTTTTATCCATTACCTTTAAAAATTAACCAAGGGAAATGTCAAATGATCAAGGATATGTTGAGATGGAAATATCTATTTTTCATGACAGTAAAACACTTAAATAATGGAAATAAAGAATATGTGCATTCAAGTTAAATCAGATTTATCTTGAATGGTTGGGAAGATTTGTTATTATCTTTAATAATTTAAGTCTTGTAAAGCAAATTCAAAAGGAATAATTTGAGTCTTGTAAAGCAACAAACTTGAAGAAAAACAAAGAATATGAAGCCATGTACAAGGAATATGAAGCCTGTGTGTTACGTTAATTTATGAGCAGTTTTATGCTCTGCAGTATAATATATGAGAAAATTGGCTACAATATTCAACAGAGAGGACATTATGAGTTTCTCAATTTGTGCTATTATATGCTATGGATTTTCTAACTGATATCTTGAAAACGCGGTCTGCACTTGCCATCTATGCCTGAGTTTTGCAGCGGTTTGTTACTTTCAAGTCATGCCTAATGTCATATTGTTTGTTGCAACTTTAATGTAGACAGCTAACCAAGAAGGCATTGGGTCATTCATAGAGGATGCTTAGGCATGATTCCAGGCTTTTGAAAATAATTGTGATTTCCATCACTAGTCATAGCACTTGATAGAAAGTTGGGATATTCATGAGTGTGAATTTATGTTTGTGTGTTTACATACTTTCTTATGAATTAACTAATGCTCAATAGCAGTAGACATTGGACAATTATATTTGTATACTTCTGTTTTAAACTGAAACAAATCCAGGGCTAAAAGGAATGGATTGATTGCACTAGTCATCCTTCTATAACTTTCCAACATAGGCTGGAGTAAATAGATTGTAATTTGGGTAATTTTTCTAACTGCAAACAGGGACATATTTGTGTATTGGTAGGGAAGCTATGATGGCCATTATGTCAGGCCAGGTGATCGCACTCCCTTGATCGTGAGCACGATTGTTATCAAGATGGAAGACTTCATAGTCTAGATTGATTTTTTAGCAGTGATAGTTAGTGGGCTCATTCACAAAAGATTCTATTTCACTAATCCTTTTTATAGAGTTGTCAGATTCAATTTCCAAAGGTTTTAATTACACTATAGAGTTGA
>APFE031715313.1:28785-62299 GCA_000404065.3 Pinus taeda | reverse complement strand
CGAAGGGAGAATTGTGACTATTGATCAACTATCGTTCATTGGTCACCAAGTGCCTCCTTGCAATCATCATCCCCTATCGGCTCTTGTTTGCAAGCAGTACCTTCCTTGACACAAGTCAATTATGTGGCTACCCGTTCTGTCTCCACATCTGCTGATAATCACACATATGGTATAGTACATTATGTACTGGGGCATTGGAACTCGATCTATCTATGGTACCAATTCACATGTATTCCTCCCAGAGCGTGGTTCTTCCATCTAGTGAAGACCTCTTAGGAGCCATGTTCTCTTATGGGTCATGAACAGACGTTGTGAGGTTAGTTCTTCGTCTTGTGTCAACCTCGTTAAAAAACAAAACAAGGGGTATGAGCATAGTTTCTTGTCTTGTGTCAAGCTCGTTAAAAAATGAAACAAGAGGTCAGAGCATGGCTCTTGGTCTTGTGTCAAGCTCCTTAAAAAATGAAACAAAGATTTATGAGGGTAGCTCCTTTATTGTGTTAACCTCATTAAAAAATGACACAACTACCTTTTCCAAATCGAGTCTTTGGTTAAGATCTCATAAAATCCCAGTCGAGTCTTTCCAATGTCTCAAAAGTGAACCTTCATTCCATCCACCTAGTTGATTGAAATGAAGCTTTGGGGCATGTACCTTGATTGAGTCATTATGTTGGGGGCATGCAAACTTATAGCAAGCATAGTTTTTCATTTCAAGCTTGTGCAAACATGAAACTGAATCCAAGCGTAATTCTCCATGGTTCAAGCTTGTGTAAAAATGAACCCATGCCCAATTTAAATCTTGTGATTATTGTTTTTATCAGCTAATTTATGCTAGATGAGCCTTGGTTGTTTGATTCCATCGTCACCATCTCTTTGGAAAATCATATGCTTTCACTTGGTTGTTTTTCCTTTCCTGAGGGGTTGCAGCGATGAGTGATTTTATTAGCTAGCCTCTTGACCATTACGTGTTTTGAGCAGTTCCACCATTGTTGAAACTAGTTGCTACCCTTTATACCACTCATTCCTCCAGGACGAGTCACCTTTAAGCTCTTTTCTGACTCCTAAAAGATGAAAATATTGCAGAGTATTTTTTCCCTTTTTGACTTGTAAAAGAGAATAAAATGGGGGGTCTTCTTTCAGCTCTTTTTCCGACTCTTAAAACACGAAAAGATTGTTGAGCTCTTATCATTTTGAACTCATTAAACGCTGCAAGACGTCTTTCACCCAGTATATGTTTACCCATTTTCGGGCTGGGATAAACTATTTACGAAAAAGGTACTCCTTGGCTCACATCGGCAAACGATTCTCTCAAGTATTGTTTGTACCTTTTCAGGCTTGGGAGACACAAATGTATGAAAAGGTATCATGTGGAGTTTTCTTTTCTATGTCTTTTTCAAACTCTCTAAACATGAAAAAGATACTGAGTTACCCCTTTATCAGACTTGTTAAAACATTAAATGACATTGGATTCATCACCATGACAAACCTGAGCTTCTCCTTCTTAGGTCTCATTAAACTTACTAGGTCAGATTCATTCGAAGGATGAACTTACAGTGCAAGCATATGCTATCCCCTTCAAGATTGCAATAAAAAATAATTGGGGTACCTTCCAGAAATGGTGGGGGGAAATTTGGAAATTCTATCAGTCGTGTTGGCACCTCACCCTTGAACATGACACTTTCTGCTTCATGTCAGGTTGAGATATCCTCCTTTTCATTTGACCTTCCTGGGTTGGGCTGCTCATTTTTGCCTTCCATTTGATCTCTTCCACATCATCATGACTACTGATCCTATGAATCTAAAAGATGCCAAACTCCAGAATTGTGTTGTTGATATGTTCTAGAGTTAATCCCTCTACAGTTACACTTACTCCTGATCCTCTGTATCATTTGAAATCATTTTCATCCCTTTGTCTCATGTTGATGATGTGGGATACATCATGTCTCTCCTTCGACACAATCGCTTCTTGTCCACTTCAGCTCATTATCCAAGAAGATGGCTGAGAGACTCCCTTCTAGTACCTTAGAGCTTGCATGCCCTAATGGCAAGTTCTTCACACTTGATGACAAGTTCACATCATGGGATTTCGATTAGGTGATTTCACAAGTGTTCGACATCATTTCATTTATTCACATTACATGAACTGTGCTGCCAGTACCTTGAGAGTCATTGTCATTATTGGTGGTTTCTCTCGCGCTTGTTAATAGTTCACATCATTGACCAATAATCAAGTGACTTCCTAGCATGTTTGACTTCAACACATTCATTCGCATGTTAAGATTTCTACTTTGATCGAGTCATTTGGAGCATAAGACCCTGGGCTAATATTACACAAGTACAGGTTGCAAGGCAATGTGACATGGTCATGTTGATGTACATGTCTCTTTCAGATGGATGGTTGTGACCATACCATGAGTTATTATATGTGATCCTTCTCAATATTGGGTGGTTGCGACCATACCTTGGTTTTGTTATGATCCTTTCCGCTGGATGGCTGCACCCATGCCTCCATTTACATGATCATTCTCTGGATGGTTGCATCCATACCATGATTCATGTATTATTATTCATAGTTTTCAGTGATGTATATGTATCTATGCTTTCTTGCAGGTTTTCTGATCATGGACTCTGGTTCCCCACTTCCACTTGTAAAGCATTTCACCCCTCATTCTAGCTCGGCCTTCACGCTTTAGGGGTTATCTGTTACACAACATTTTTTCATTGTCCCTATACTCCCTGTCTGTGATCCTCGAGGACCTCTACAGTGTACTTGACATGATTTCCTAGCATGAAGAAACTCCCATTGTGGCCCTCTTCATGAGAAGAACAATTCCCTTTTTCATCATTTCGCAAAATTTTTTTGTTTATCCCAATTTACAAGACCGACACTAATGACTCGTGTCCTCCTCACGTCGATATGCAGGGATTACAGCTATCCCTAGCACCGATCAGATTGACTGAGCCCTTTCTCATTCATGCCAATCCTCTTTTGGAAAGTTTTTTAAATATGGAGCCAAAGCTTTCAGCTCTATAAGCTTCGTAATGGAAGTCTAGTAAATGGCTAGGACGAATGGAGTCGAGGAGGTTAGTTTGGGCTCCTTTCCCCTATTAGGATGGAACTAATCCAAGAGACAAGGCCTCCCCCCATGAGAAGAGGAACCATCTCCCCTCCATCCAAGCTATATAAACCTCTCTTTTTCCCAAGCACAAGTTAGTTTGTAGTCCTAATTAATTTCTAGCTAAATTTTTGGCTTTGGAGCAAGTGTGAATAACCAACAAGTAATTTATATCTTATAGTTTTCTAGTGTGTGTTTGGGCGAGAATAATATGATTTTGGTTTGGTTTGATACTAGAGGGAAAGAGGCCTTAAACTTCCATTTGTTGGGGCTACCCATGAAGTGCTAGCAGAAGTGTGGGAACCAGGATACATCAGAGACCAGCAGTGTCAAGGCACCGGTTGTAATCTGTTCCTGATTTATATTAATGCAACTATCGATTGATTTCCTACATGAAGTGTCATTTTACGTGTTTATGGCTTAATGTTCCTTGACCTATTAAGTAGGTTGAATACAATATTGCATTCTATCATGTTTATTGTCGTTGTTGTTTGCTTGTTTTAGTTATTTGAAACAAGGAAACGAAAGATAGTTGGAGTGAGGAAGCATGATCATCACCAAGAGGAATAACATTCTAAGTCGTAGGCCCTCTTAATTGATTCTAGCATAAGGAGATTTTCCATAGATTGTTTGCTTGTGGCTAGATTCACTTTCTTGGGCTAGAGGAATTGTTTGTGTATGCACTGAGAATTTACCTACACCACACATGGGCTGGTCTAGAAAGGCCCACTGTGACAAGGAATTAGGGTTGGGACTCACATGAGTAAAATGGGACTTAGTAGCTTTGGAGGATTTAATTATCTGGCATGGTCTCCCATACAAAGGTAAGACGACGTACCACCTAGGGGTCATTCGCTCCAGTACTGCAACATGGAACTAATGGGGCCCACTCCCAACTTTAAAGGATAAATGGTTCCAAAAGTAAAGGATGAAATGATGGAAGTCGGTTGAGAAACATAATAGGCCATACAAAGAGCTAACTAAAACCTAAAGCAGTTGCGATCACAGGGATGGGCAAATAGATATTTCATTTACGTTTCTGTTTGATTGTTTACTCATTTTTTGCCTTGTAATGTGCCTCCCTTTAATGAGGCAATTAATTCTGTAATGTTTTTGGGCCACAAAACCATCCCTGGCTGAGACAACAAGTCAACCTAACAATTGAGACTCAGTAAAATATATTTTGATGTAATTAATTATCAACACTCCTCCTCTCCTGATAAATAGGACGAAGAAAGACTTAAGAAAGGTTTAGAAACTCTAAAGAAAATACTACATGTTATTTTAAGACTGTATGGATTTGTAATAGATATCTTTCAAAATATCAAGGAAATGGTGGTGATTCCCCCTTCAATATTAAAGTATGTTATTCCCCTGTCAAAACCCATTATGTTCTTGTTTCTTCTCTGAAATATTGCAATCATAGCTGCTAGAAATATTTCAAAATCCCTTACATATTCGTTTGTATTGATATGTTAATGCATATGCCTGTAACTTCCTCACAGATTCATTTGTATCGACATTGTTAATGCATGTTCTTGTATGGATTATCGAGATTATATATTTAAATCTTCTCTACATGAATCATAACATTCAGTCCCTCTTTCACCCATTATATCTACCTGTAACTCAAATAAGTATAGCAATTATTAATGCCTCAAGCTCTATGTGTTAAGTGTAGAATTCTTGAAGCTTTATACTCTCTATGATTAGTTTCTCTTACTCCTTATCCTCTCTCATTTGCTCTACTAAAGTTTATTAAACTGTAAGTCCTTGAACTACTCAACTACCATTGTTTCATGCATATTTCTGAGATTTGTACATGTGAAGAAGTACCATAAATTCATGTCTTACTCCTTTAGGTCAATGAACCCAAATCATTATATATATTATATATATATACATGATGTCTCCATTCCTAGAAAATCATATGAGACACACAGAATCTAGATGTGCCCAGGCACTGGTCTTGTAAGAAAACCAAGGTTATCTCTCGAAGTTACAACAATACCAACATGCATAACCATGCATGTCAAAACCATATGGGAAATCACACATGTAATATTTTACCTGCAAGTATTCCTACTGAAGTTGCTTGGTCCTGCTCTTCCTTGCTTGATCTTGGCTTTTCTTCCTTTCCTTTCCTTTCTTTTCCTTCCTTGCACCAAAGCTAAAATGCTCCAAGAAATCTCTAAGTGTCCAAGAGTATGAGAGAGAGAATGAATAATGATAGAGCTCCAAAACTAAAGTGACAAAAGGTACCAACTAACCCTCAGAAGCCTTTTTATCAATTAGGCCTCTAGTTTCTTCATTTTCCATTATTTTCCCTCAATGTCCTTTTCCCTTCACCTTCCTTTTCTGCCATTTTCCTTTATTTCATAAATTAATGTGCCAAAAAATGTCTTTTTTCCTTTTTAATGCCTTACCCGTTTCCTTTTCAAATTTCCATAGCCATAAACACATCTAGTGATGCCCACTAGGATATATTTTCCCAACATTGAGCTTGGAATATGTGTCCCCTAACTGCACTCTTATTTTTCCTTTATTAACTTTTATTACATGAAATTTTAACCACGAGCTACTATAGACCCATCTCCCTTGGGGATCACCATCCTTAGCGTTAAACCACACCAAGACCTCAACAAAACCATTGAAAAGAAAACATACTACCCATGGAGCTTTATAACTTAGCTCGTTGTAGTATTTACAATGAATGACCTGCTCAAAAGAAAAACATCATGACAACATGAAAAGATAACAAGCATACTGCTTATTAGAGCTTTATAACTTAGCTCATGGCAATATTTACATCCATATACATATGTAAACATACTAAAACATCAACAAAGCATATGGCAAACATATACCAAACATCATACCAAAATTTCTTTGCCTCCACAGGAAAACAAAGAAGGATACATGGTTGATCCCAATCAAATCCACAAAAGACTGTCAAGAACTTTGACTATATTGAGTTGAACAAATCTCTAATAAAATCCAAAACAGCATCAAAAACACCCTGAATCAATGGCCATGGCAACCAGTGGAGAACGACGAGGACCTCGGTCAAAGCGCGCTGATCGAGGCCCATCGAGACTGCGCGGGAGGTCAAAACAGCCCTTGGGAGCCCCGGATTGGGAAAAGGGGGCAATTTTGATGCGCGATTAGCGCTAATCACACATCGCTAGGAAAACGGGGCCGAAATGGGGAAGCCTTAAGCACTCAGTCATGTTGGGAGCCAGAGAACCACGGGCGGAGAAAGAAAAAGCGCTAAAACGCAAAGGCGGGACCCGCGCCCTGGAAACCGACGGTTTGATAGGGGTGCCCTTGAATGGTAAGAGGTTTTGGACAGGAGCGGAGCGATCCCACTCAACAATCGATGCGTGGTAGCGGAGGTGAGAGAAAAACCACTATGATCGCGCGCTATCAGTCGAGCAAGTCAACTGCGCTCGACGTGCGTATGACGTTGGATCTGGAGGAGCTCAGATCGAACGACTGAGATTGCGCCTGATAGAAAGGAGCGGAATCGACAGGGAATTAAGCTGCGATTTAAATGGATTTGGAATCCGTTGACCACCATGGTGGAGAAAGAACGCATCCATGACATAATCGAAGAAATGAATTGACGAGAAAACTAGCGTTGTTCCGATTGGGACACATGGCACTTTCCGAGCGTTCATGCTGACACCGAACAAGGAATTCCAAGTGTGGCTGCAGAAGGAGAGTCGACACAGGCGGGAGAGGAATCGAACAGGCATAGGGATCGAATGGTTAAAGCCATGAATAGAGACAGTCGAAAAGAGAGGAGGATTTTGAAAGGAGTCCCAGTGACCAGAGAGACAGTAAACAGTGAACCCTAAGAGGAGGACTAAACATAGAGAATAGTAAAGCCAAGCAGAGGGGGCAGAGGGTTGAGCTGACCATAGGCAACATTGAGCACCAGAGAGCTTAAGGATTCAAGCCTTCCCATAGAGGAATCTGTCTAGACTGAGCATAACATTTGGCTCTTTCCACTGTAGACCAAAGGTCACAGAGTTGGTAGGAAGAACAAGGGTCGGTGTACTCCGAGTGGCTTGGGGAATCCAAGAACCACCCTGCCAAGCAAAATTCTGTGTTAGGAGAACTCACATTGAGTCCCTGTATTGTAATTTCTCTGCTGTAAGACATAATAAGACAAGGCCACCACTGAAGCTGGACCGGAGACATATCCTTGGAGAATATGGTGAACTCCTTATTAAAAATTGTTTGTCTTTGTGTTTCTTACTATATTCCTCTACTATATTTCCATTTAAATGTCTGTGTATTGGCAATCTGATCGATCCATTGTTTCAATAACATAGAGAACACACCAACACATGAGTCTATAATACCTTTTGTTTAACAAATCTTCAAATGATGGCACTTATAGGGTTCTTATCAGATCAAGTGGTATCAGATCTTTATACTGTAAGGTTAGAAAATCTTGTGTTGGTTTAGCTATGAATGCTCACTAGATAAAAGCTCAAATTAGGCGAAGGAGAGTTGGTGGAAACTAATCCTGAAATTGGGAGAGTCTATTCTCGGAAGACAATGTCAGAAGAAGGTTCTATAGGGCCAGACCCTCAATTCATAGAAATTTTCCTAGCTATAAAGTCCATGGTAGAAGAAATGTATAGGGACTTTAGAAAGCATAAGGATGAAGATTCATCAGGCTCTAAACAAGATAAAGAAGAAGATGAATCTCATTCCCATGACCGCTCAAAAGGAAAGGGAAAAGAAGAAAGCTTCCCTACACCTCCTAATAGCCCTGTGCATAATAAGAAAGCATCTTTGATTAAGCTAGATGTAAAATTTGATTTTCCTATATATGATGGAGAGCTAAATGCTGAAAAGTTGGACAATTGGAGTAGACAAATTGATGTGTATTACAGAGTACAGAACATAGACTCATACAGGAGTAAGATTCAGCTAGCAAGCCTATGCCTAGGAGGCACTGCCTTGGTTTGGTGGGAAGGCATAACCCAAGCTGATATGAAGAGGCATGGTAAGACCATCTCTGTCTGGAGTGAATTTGTTTCTAGAATCAAAAAGCAGTTCTATCCATTGGCCTACAAGCAACAAGCCATGATGAGTTGGCAAACTCTTTGGCATTTGAAAGGGCAATGTGTGCAAGGGTATACTCAAGAATTTAGAAAGAGGGCATTGATGTTGGGCATCTCATTAGACTCACCAGAGACTCTTCTGCAGTACATTGGTGGTCTACATAGCTACACGAGGCATACCATCCTCATGTTTAATCCCACTAGTATAGATGAAATATCTGTACAAGCTACTCATCTAGAAGCTAGAGGCAAGAATGGGAATCCAGAAGTTGGGGGACCATCCCAACCCACTGTAAGCAAGAGAAAGGAGAAAAGAAAGTAGAAGTGGAAACCAAGGAAGGCTAACACTGCACAACAAGGTAAAGCTTCATGCACTCACTGTAAAAAGGAGGGGCATGATGATGAGCATTGTTGGATTCTGCATCTGGAGCTGAGACCTAAGAAGTCCGAGGGAAATAAGAAGAAGACTACTGCAAATATTCAGAGAGATTTGGGGTAAAACTCGGGAGATGAAACAATCATTGTAGCCACAGGTATAAAAGGTAAGAATTCTGAAGCATCTACTAGTAATTCTGCTCAATCTGTTATTGATGAAGAGCATGAGAGAAAAATACATGAGCTTTTTCATATTCGAGTTATTTCCAAAAATCAAAAGATTGATACTTTGTTTAATAGTGGCTCACAAGTAAATCTAATTTTTGAAGCAATTGTAAAGAAATTGGGATTAGCAACTACACCTCATAAGAAGCCATACCCATTAGGTTGGTTGAATGATAAAGCACAACTACAAGTGACTAGACAGTGCAAACTCAAGTTTTCTTTTGGGTCAGCATTTGTAGATGAGGTTGAGTTAGATGTAATTCCTTTGGATATATGTGGAATTGTTTTAGGAAGTCCTTACTTGTATGATAGAAAGGATATTTTCTATAGAGATGAGAAGAAGTATCTACTTGTTAAACATGGAATCGAATACTTTGTAAGAGCTCACAAGCTCAATAATAATTATACTCTCATAAACTCAGGATAGATGAAAAGAATGATAAATTCATGCAAATGGTTCTTACTGATGGTTGTAAAGGAAAAGGCACCTGATAAAACCAGAATATTTGAGGGTTGTAATGCTGATCAGCAAGCTGATATAGAAAAGATTGTTTCAGAGTCTGATGTCTTATTTCAAGAACCTAAAGGTTTGCCACCCAAAAAGGAAATAGTACATGATATTATTTTGCAGCAAGATGTTCCTTTGCCTAACATTGGGATGTATAGGTTGTCCACTTTAGAGAATGCTGAAATCAAGAAGCAGGTGCAGGAGTTGCTCGAGAAAGGGTTCATCAGGCCTAGCACATCACCATGTGGGTCACCAATCATTTTGGTGAGAAAGAAAGATGGCTCGTGGAGAATGTGCATTGATTACCGAGCACTGAATAAGGTAACAATAAAAAATTGTTATCCCCTTCCTCGTATAGATGATTTTTTAGATCAATTTAAGGAAGTTGTTTATTTCACCAAGCTGGATTTGCACAGTGGATACCATCAGGTCAGAGTTGCAGAGCAAGATGCATGGAAGACTTCTTTCAAAACAAAGCAGGGATTGTATGAATGGCTAGTTATGTGTTTTGGCTTGACCAATGCCCCTTCTACTTTCATGAGATTAATGAATGATGTACTCAGAACTTGATGATTTTGTTATTATGTATCTGGATGACATTCTAATTTTTAGTAAAACATGGGAAGAACATTTAAAGCATGTTAAGCAGACATTAGATGTTTTGAAAAGAGAAAAAATTTATGTTAAACTCTCCAAATGTGAATTTGGCAAAACCTCTCTAAATTATTTGAGTCATATAGTATGGGGAGGTGAATTGAAAATAGATCCCTCTAAAGTGGTAGTCATCACGAACTGGCCTAAACCCAAGTTTGCTACAGAAGTGAGAAGCTTCATAGGAGCAACATAGTATTGGAGGAAGTTCATTTCAAATTTTTCCTCAATTGCAGCTCCCTTACATGCTTTGACAGGATTGAACAAGGTGTTTCAATGGGGAGGCAAACATCAGAAAGCCTTCAACACCTTGAGAGAAAAAATTAGTACAACACCTGTGCTAGCACTGCCAGATCTATAAAGACCAATTGAGATCCAAACTGATGCCAGTGACTATGCCATGGGAGCAGTGTTGACACAGCACGGTAAACCCATATGTTATCATTCTAAGACTTTTAATCCTACAGTAGTTAACTATCCTACATATGATAAAGAATTGTATGCATTAGTTCAGAGTGTGAAAAAGTGGAAACATTATTTAATGGGCAAAGAAACAGTAATACATACTAATCATAGAAAATTTTAGGGGCGAATGTTCACCCTTTGGACTAAATTAAGGGTTTTTAAATTTTTAGTGGGCGAATATTTTGTATCGTCGTACATTTTTACAAATCACCTCAACTAACCCACTTTATTTTAAGGGAGAGGGTAAAAAGGGTAAATTTAGCCCTTGAAATTAGGAGTTACAACCTTCCATTCACCCATTTTCAAGAATAGGTTTTATTTAAGTGAATCCTATGGGAAAAATACCATATTTATAAAAGAGGTATGTTAAATTAATTAAAATATAAATAAATGAGAAGTATGTAAATAAATAAAACATTTTTTATATTTACTCCATAAGTCACCTTATATACATGCAAGGGTGATAAACAAATAAAAATATAAGTAAATGGAGGTATGGTAAATAAATAAAACGTCTTTTTATACTTACTCAAAAGGTATGGTAAATAAATAAAAATATAAACAAACTAGATGTATGGTAAATAAATAAAACCTCTTTTTATATTTAGTCCATAACCCTCGCTCTATTTATGAAGGCTCAAGAAAGAGGTTTTATTTAAGTGAATCCTATGGGCCAAATACCATATTTGTAAAAGAGGTATCAAATAAATAAAAATATAAATAAACGAGAGGTATGGTAAACAAATAAAACATTCTTTTATATTTACTCCATAAGTCACCTTATATTTACGAACACTCCAAAAATATGGGAAAAATACTATGGGACAAATACCATGGACTAGATTGTTATTAATAACATGCAAAAAAACATTATTAACCCTAATATTAGTATTAATAAAAGTAAAAATGGCACATGGTATTCACCCATGGTATTCACCAAAATGGCACATGGTATTGACCCATGGTATTCACCTGGAATGTAGCCTATTTAAATGGGGGAATTAAACCAGCATAGATCCATCTTTACTCTGGATCTACTAACCCCCGAGAGGTATCAAATTTCATGATATGGGCAAACTGCATAAGAGTGAAAAAAACATTTGATCCTCCGTGGCTTGGTGGATCAAGAGTTAAAATGGATGTTGGTTAATTTAATGTTAGTTTAAACATTTTAGCTTGGTTTAAACTCTAAAAATAAAAATTAAAAATCAACTATTTAATTTTATTAATGTTATAAATTTCTAATAGCAAATTTTAAGCTCTAGGTTTATGATTAACCATGGTAATACCCAAGATCTTACAGATTTTATAATTTAGTAAAATAATTCGCCCATGCCTGGTAAGAGAGATATTCACCCAAAAATTATATCTACATATTATATTATTGATAAAATTGCCTTCCATTTTTCCTATATACCATGGAGATTCACCCATTTATTATACTTATAAATTTGGGGGGGTTCTTAAAATTTTCCCTGATACTGATCATCAGTCACTTCAATACCTACACTCCCAAAATAAATTGCAGCAATCAAGACATTACAGATGGATGGGGTTTCTACAACAGTTTCATTTAGTCATCAGATGTAAAAAGGGCATACATAACAAAGTTGTAGACATGTTATCTAGATTCATTATAAATGCATCTACCCTACTTAAGCATAATTTTGTGTTGCATGAAAGCTACATAGAATAGTATGTTCAGGATATGGAATTTAAAGATGTATATGCAACTTTTAGTCAAGGCAAAAGAGTAGAAGAATTGGACTATCATGTGAAGGATGGACTCTTATATCATTGTAGGAAACTCTACATTCCACAAATTGAGAGAGCAAAGATAATTAGGGAAGCACACACTTCTCTGATATCAGGTCACTTTGGGGTAAGTAAAACAGTTGCATAGCTGCAAAGGTTCTGCTATTGGCCGAAGATGAGTGAGACAGTTTCCAGATATGTAAAGGGGTGTGCTATGTGTGCTAAAAGCAAGCCCAACAATATAAAACTAGGCTTGTACACTCCCTTGACAATTCCTTCTCACCCTTGGGAAAGCATTTCCATGGATTTTGTTGGAGGACTGCCTAAATCTAGGAAAGGTCATGATTATCTATATGTTGTTGTGGATAGGTTCAACAAAATGTGTATTTTGATACCCTGTAGTAAACATATTACAGCTGAACAAACTGAAAAATTATTCTTTGAACATGTATGGGTTCATTTTGGATTACCCACTTCTATTGTATTTGATCGAGACACCCGGTTTGTGGGGAAGTTTTGGTCCATTCTGTGGGAACTAATGGACACCAAATTAAAGAAAAGCACAGCTTTTCATCCATAAATAGATGGCCAGACAGAAGTAGTTAATAGGACAGTGATCCAGTTACTGAGAGGATATTGCAGCAAACATCCTAAGCTTTGGGATGAGCACTTGTGCTATGCGCAACATGCTTACAATAGAGCCAAACACTCTTCTACACAGAGATCTCCTTTTGAGACCTATTTTGGTTTCATACCAAGGTCTCCTTTGGATTTTTTCTTTGTTAAAGATACCATGGTTGATAGACACAGTGATGTGGACAAGGCAATTAGGTTCATTGAACAGATCCAAGAGATCCATCAGGCAGTACAAGACTGTTGGGAACGAGCCGGGCCAAGTACAAGGCTAGGCATGATAAGCATTAGATGGAGCATAGCTTTCAATTTGGAGACCAAGTCTAGCTGTATATTAGCAAGGACAGAATGCAAGGTGAAGGTAAAAAGCTAAAACCTATCAGTTATGGACCCTCCAGGATACTTGAGAAAATTGGTGAGAATTCTTTTCACCTTGATCTACCAGCTTACATGCACATCTAACTAGTCATGAACATAGATTGCTTGAGGTTGTTTGAACCTTCAATGATTGAGGACCCTGGAGAGTAGAGTCAATTGCCTTCTGTTGATGACCTGCTACCTAAATATCTTAATGGGTTGCAGGAAGACACAATGCTGGACAAGAAGGTAAGGATGACACGTAGTGGATAGGTGGAATACCTCAAGATTGGGCTTAAAGGTTCAAAACCGAGTAGTGCAAAGTGGATTGAGATTGGACAAGTGAGACAACAGTTTCCTCACTTAGTCGATGCTTGAAGAAAACCAACTTTTGGTGGTCCAAAATCTTTTTTAGTAGGGAGGCCGTGATCCGAATCGGATCCACAAAATACTGTCAAGAACTTTGACTGTATCGAGTTGAACAAATCTCTAATAAGATCCAAAACAACATCAAAAACACCCTGAACCAGTGGCCATGGAAACTGACATGAAATGACGAGGACCTCGGTCAAAGCGCACTGACCGAGGCCCATGGAGATTGTGCGAAAGGTCAAAACAATGCCTAGGAGCCCCGGATCAGGAAAAGGAGGTGATTTTGATGCGCGATTGCGCTAAGGCTAGGCAAACAGGGCCGAAATGGGGAAGCCTTAAGCACTCGGTCACGTTGGGAGCTAGAGAACCGTGGGCGGAGAAAGAAAAAGCACTAAAATGTAAAGGCAGGACTCGCGCCTTCGAAACTGGCGGTTTGATCTGGGTGCCCTTGAATGGTAAGAGGTTTTGGACAGGAACGGAGCAATCCCACTCAGCGATCGACGCGTGGTAGCGGAGGTGAGAGAAAAATCGTCGTGATCATGCACTATCGGTCGAGGAAGTCAACCATGCTCGACATGCGTATGATGTTGGATCTGGAGGAGCCCAGATCAAACGGCTGAGATTTCACCCAATAGAAAGAAGTGGAATCGACAGGGAATTAAGCCACGATTTAAAGGGATTTGGAATCTGTTGACCGCCACGGTGGAGAAAGAACGCATCCACAACATAATCGAAGAAGTGAATCGATGATCAGACTGGTGCTATTTCGATGGGGACATGTGGCACTTCCTGAGCATTCGTACTGGTGCCAAACAGGGAATTCCAAGCATGGTTGCAGAAGGAGAATCGACGCAAGCGGGAGAGGAACCAAACAGGCATACAGATTGAATGGTTAAAGCCATGAATAGGGACAATAAAAAAGAGAGAAGGATTTTGAAAGGAGTCCAAGTGACCAGAGAGAGAGTGAACAATGAACCATGAGAGGAGGATTGAACACAGAAAACAGTAAAGCCAAGAAGAGGGGACAGAGGGCCGAGCTAACCACATGCAACGTCGAGCACCAGAGAGCTTGAGGATTCAAGCCTTCCCATAGAGGAATCTATCTGGACTGAGCATCACATTTGGCTCTTTCCACTGTAGATGAAAGGTCATAGAGCTAGTAGGAATAACAAGGGTTGGTGTACTCCGACTGGCTTGGGGAATTCAAGAAACACCCTGCCAAGCAAAATTCTGCTTCAAGAGAACTCACATTCAGTCCCTGTATTGTAATTTATCTGCTGTAAGACACAATAAAACAAGGCCACCACTGAAGCTGGACTAGAGACGTAGCCCTGGAGAATAGGGTGAACTCCTTATTAAAAATTGTTTATGTATTTGTGTTGCTTACTATATTCCTCTGTTCTCTTTCCATTTAAATGTCTGTGTATTGGAAATCCGATCAATCGGTTGTTTCAATAACACAGAACAAACACTAGCACATGAGTTTGTAATACCTTTTGTTTAACAAATCTTCAACTAATGTCACTCATAGGATGCTTATCAAATCAATGTTGTGCATCTAATCCTCTGTCTCCTATGTAGCTTCTTCGGGCCCAAAGTGCTTCCATTGCACTTTAACTTTCTCTATGGCTCTATTTGCATGAGATGCTTCCACGCAATACATTAGGGGAATTTTGAGGTCTAAAATGGGCCTCCTAAAAAAAATGTAAAACCAAAATAAACTTTATAAGAACCAATAGGATTCAAGATGATGATGTCAACCATGTGGGATGATTCACCAATTTTGCAGTAAAAAAGTAAAAAACTTAAAAAATAATAAAATAATAAAACTACTTTTTTCAACTTATCTCCCTAACATTTTACTCAAATTTCGAGTAGGATTACTCATTGGATGCAAATTTAATTCCTCATCCAAAGAGTACCCATGTTGCATACTTTCGATGGACCTTGCTACATGAAAAATGAGAAATACATGAAAAAAAAGTGATTGCAGTCACGTTTTTCATGTATTTATCATTTTTCATGTAGTGAGATCCATTGAAGGTATGAAACATGGGTGCTCCTTTGATGAGGAATCAATTTCCACATCCAACGAGTGTTTCCTCTTGAAATTTGAGTAAACCTTTAAGGAGATAAGTTGGAAAAAAATAATTTTTTTATTTTTTATTTTTTTTTTTATTTTTTCCCTCTAAAATTAGATGATGTAATCTAATATTATTTTATTATTTCCCCTATTATTTTATATTTTCCTTAGGAGGTCCATTTTAGACCTCAAAAATCCCCTAATGATGCACTAAGGCTCCAGCTGTAATTCTCCTTCTTGCTCCACCTACAATACAGACCAATCAATAACATGATCAACATCCTTTATATACCTCTTAAGCAATGAAACATGGAAAACACCATTGAATTTCACTATTGGAGGCAGTGCAAGTCGATAGGCCACTAGTCTAATCCTCTCAAGGATTTCAAAAGGCCCACAATACCTCAGTGCCAACTTGGTACATGTTCCAATCCTGAAAGAGCTCTTCTTGGGCTTGATGCACAAATACACATTCTCCCTAAATTGAAAGTCTTGAATTCCTATGCTAGTCTACATAACTATTTTGTCTATCCTGTGCTACCTTTAGATTCTTCTTTATAACTTGCATTTCCTATTCCATGTATGCCAACATATCCGGTCCAATAAGTACCCTATTGACTGGATCACTCGAGCTAATGGGAGTATTACAACTCCACCCAAATAGTGCCTCAAAAGGACTCATCCTCAATGAGTCCTGATAACTATTGTTGTATGAAAACTCAACCAATCGAAGATACTCCCCCCATCTTCTTTACTAGTGCTTAATGTACATCCTCAACATATCCCCCAAGATCCTATTGACCGTCTTTGTCTGTCCATTTTTTTTCGGATGATAAGATGTATTGAAGGCAAACTTTGTACCCAAAAATGTAAATAACTCCTTCTAAAACTTGGAAGTGAACTTTGCATCCTTGTCTGACACAATATTCTTTCAAAAATCATGTAATCTTACAATCTCCCTAATAAAAACTTGTGCCACCTCACTAGTTGAATATGTAGTCTTCACTAGAATGAAGCGAGCTACCTTGCTCAAACTATTGACCATGACCATAATAGAATCATGTTGTCTCATTGTCCTTGGAAGACCTATAATGAAATCCAAGGAAATGAGATCCCATTTTGTTGAGGGACAAAGTCCCCTAGGGTTTTGGGTCAACACCCTAGCAAAGTGGGGGTTATAAACAGTAAAAAACAAGCATTCCACATAGCCATGATACTTAAATAAAAAAACTACGAGAAGAGAGGTGCACCTGGGGGTCCTTTGTTCGGGTAGATCCAGCTAGGGTTCAAACCCTCTTCAAGTTTCTCTCAATCCTTGAACATGAAAAACAACCAATTCAAAGAAGCATAGCAATATATGGACCAAGTATCATATAGAAATCAACTTCATAACATATTGAAAGATGGTTAGTTATACAATTGAAACAATTATTCATATGTAAACCATAACAATAACATCATATGCATAAAGAAGATTGATTTCAGGAACAATAAAAATGTTTCTTTATTGCAGATAACTAAAACAAAGCAAGGAATGATATCACCTGAATCTTCCTCTTGCTGGCTCCAAGCGGAACCGTCCTCTAGATCTGTCCAATCCCAAGTTCTTCAAAAGGCTCCTTCCATGACTCACACAAAGATATCGCAACTAGTGAAATGACATCATAACTCAAGGAAACAAGGGTTTCCTATAGTGGGGGAAGTGCTGAAAGCACAAGGATCTTGAGACCTGATCAGGGATAATATCAGCAGAGTAATTTTCTCTCTATTCTCTCCTCCTTTATGCCTTCCCATTGAAGCCTTTTTATACTTCTCCCAAAGTAGTTTTTTAGTTGGGAATTAATTGGGAATAGTTGGGCCATGGGCACTAATAGGTAATCAACAGGTAAAACCCATGATATCTACCTGAAATTAAGGAGATTTAATTTTTTTAAGTGTTTTAAGACATATACACAGGTTGGGTATACATTGAACCGCGTACACACGCATTTAGCTCAGTGCAATGTCGTATACAGGGAGTAAAACACTGTCTTTTAAGTATTTGGACAAGGTCTGGAAGGAGGGGTTGCCCTAGGCCATAAATGCAGCATCACAAATATCAAGGTTGAGATTTGGAGCTATAACACATTTCCATTTTGGAACCAGTATAGGCTATAGTAGACCACCTTGATGCTTACATTCCACATTTACCTACTAACAATCCAAACATATAGCCATGAAATATGCCACTTCCTTCTTCAGATTCGACCAATAGTAGAATTTCCTTACCGTTGTCAATGTATTTTGATGTCCTGGGTGGCTCGAGTATGGATTAACATAAAAATCCCTCAAGATATGATTTTGGGGCTCACTGCAATTCGACACATAGATATTTTCCCTGAATCTCACCAAACCATATGTTGTGAGATGATAGTCTGCATCTTGATCACCTATACCTATACTAGTACCTATCCTATAACTCTATCCCATAAGATCTCATAGCTTCTATATGATTGACTTGTACCTTCCTACTGAGAGCATCTGCAACCCAGTTCTCCTTTCACTTAATGTATCTGATATTGGAATCAAACTCACTAAGGGTAGCCAACCATCTAGGTTTCCTGGAATTTAGATTTGGTTGCTCAAACAAATATCTCAACCCACTTTGATATCTCATCAATACAAATATCCTGCCCATAAGATAATACCTCCACATCTTTAAGGTGTGAATAATAGCTTCCGACTCAAGATCATGAGTCACTTAGTTTTTCTCATACTCATTCAAATTCCTAGACTCATACCACACCACCTGCCCCTACTTCATAAGGACTCCACCAAGTCCTCTTTTACATGCATCTATACAAAATACAAACTCTTTATTTGGATATGCAATCTTAAGGGTTGGAGCATTGGTCAAAATTGCTTCACCTGCTTGAAACTAGTTGCACATTCTTCTATCCATTCGAAATTCTTACCTTTCCTCTACAAGGATGTCATAGGATATGCAATGTGTGAGAAGTTCCTAACGAACCTCATGTAGTAACTTGCCAATCCCATGAATGATCTCACTCCATGATGGCCCTTATTTTTTCTAGATCCACTACTATGCCTTCCTTGGAAACAACATGTCCCAAGTAATGCACCACTGTCTGAAAGAAGCTACACTTGCTAATATTGGCATACAATTGTTGCTCTCATAGCAATCTCAACATTGTTGCTAAATTCTCGAAATGCTCTTCCTCATTCTTGAAGTATATCAATATATCATCAATGAGTACAATAACAAACTTGTCTAGATAAGGACACAACACACTATTCAGCAAATACATAAATGTAGCTGGGGCATTAGTCAAACCGAATGGAACTACAACAAACTCATAATGCCCATACTTGGTCTTGGACACAGTCTTGTAGATATCCTCTTCCTTGATGTGTACCTGATTGTATCTAGATATCAAGTTGATCTTAGAGAATACTACTACTCCCTTCAACTGATTAAAAAAATCATCAATCCTTGACAATGGGTACATGTTCTTGATTGTTACCTTGTTCAACTTCCTATAATCAATGCACAATATGAGAGTACCTGTTACACAATATTTTGTCACACGTCCTACACTTCCGTGTGACATATTCCGAAGTGCTCGAAACATGACCATTATGCAGTGCTCATTCATGTATACAACTCAAATCCCTCCTAAAGACTTTGATTGGAAGATTTTGTGAACTTTTCCTGAATAAATAACTTATAAAACCCTAAAATGAGAATCATTGCTCTTATAAGGCTTAAAACAACAATGGTCACCTATTGCACTATACTTGATCAGCAATGGCATTGCTCTGTTCCCCTGCATACCCGCGATGATCCCAAAGAGGTAATTTTCCCAAAGAGGATGAGAAGCCTCATGATCTAGAAGCTTCCAGAGCGACGAGCTCGAGGTTGTTTGGCATAGATGAGGTCAAATCCTCCCAACTTGGCCTCTTGGTCTTATCCCTATGAGCTAACTCCTTGAGATAAGGGGGTAATACTATCTTTGGAGAGGTCCTAACTCCCTTTCCCAGCCTATAAATTCATCCTCTCCCATTCGCAAATGGTTTCTCTATGTCTATTTGTGGCCTTATGCTAATATTGTGCCTAGAGGCTATTCATTTGACTTGGAGAAGGACTTCTTGGAGATTTCTTGGCTTGGAATTGGATTACCACTCAAGGAGAGCCTATCAACATCAAGGCTTTGGTTGTAAGCTTCCCTTTATTTTCTAATAATATATAATTACTAGTTCATCTTCCCAAAATGTATATGTTCATGTATCATTTAGCTTAACATTCCTTGATTAGTTAAGTAGGTTTCTATTGGATTTTCTATTTTTTTTGGCATGCCTTGTTGTGTCGTGATCACTTGTGTAGGTGCATAAATACTGAGAAAAGTAAGAACAAGCCATTGATACAAGCAGTTCAGAGTCCTCAACTAAAGAAATCGATATAATATCGGAACAAGGTAGGCCATCTCCTTCATTCTTCTTTCTATTATAACCTAGGAAGGTGTCTAGTTGATTGTCACTTCAGTTGCTAGACCCACTCATTGAGCTAGAGGGATCATCTCAGTCCACAGAGTGGATTAATCTTGAAAATAAAATGGCAACTCTGTTGGGGAGCCTATGATTCTTTCCTTACAATTATTCACCTTGTCTTTTGACGATTTTGATCAACTATTCATTCCCAGACTTCATTGCTTGTTTGTAGCCAGTCTCAGTTTCTAGTAGATGCTTGAAGGTTGTTGATTTGAGTTGTTCTTGAAGATTTTGTGTTTTTTCTTTTTTTTTTCTTGCCCATCACATTTTTCGCCCTCACAGTCGCAATGGTATCGTGAATGTGTTGATTACAGTAGTGATGATCGCTACTTTTCTCTTAGCAGGTGCGATCATAGTAAGAGTTAAAGAAATTTAGGGTTTGTCTTCTTATTTTCAGTTCTTTTTTCCTTCTCCCCGTGATTTAATAGTGTGATTTTACTTGACCCTTTTCTTGTCTGATTTCAATCACCTCTTAACTTGTTTTAAGTGATTTTTAAGTTTCATTAGCCTTTTAGGGTTTCTAGTTCCTCTAGGTCATCCTTCATTTGCTCATTGTTCTTCTCATCAGAGATCAATTTCCTGTGTTAAAGAGTCTTTTGTGTGTTTGGGCGTCCATTGAAAATCACTTTTGGTTCTTGTGTCTTAAGTTGGTTTCATTAGTGTTGGATTGAGTAGATACTATGAAACTCAGTTAAGTTCCATTTGACAAACAATAGATTACAAATTTATTGTCTCATTTGAATCGAAAGGAAGTGTTTGCTTTGAGTTTGTGTTTCGAAAAATGAAAGTGAAAGTGTTTATCTTTTCAATAGTTTTCAAAGAATTTTTTGTTGCATTCAAATCATTAATGTGAAAGAGATTTTCATGTCTAGTGGCTTGCTTGCATTCTCTTTTACCTTTTTGCATTAGATTACATTGATTTCACTAAAGTGAAAAGGTGTTAATTTTAGGTATGTTCTATGCTTAGAGAAATTTATTTCAATTTTCATAGTTAGCTCAATATATTTTCTAGATTAGCAATCACATCAGCATTAAAGTAAATTGCAGATAGAACATAAATGTAGATCTTACAAGACAAGCCAAGACAAGATGACACAAGATGTGGCACTAGATAGGGACAAACCCCAATGTGGGGAAACTCTTGATCAATTCTTCTTATATGTTCTTCAATAGTTCAGTAGAGAGAGAGAGAGAGAGAGATAACATGTTTACACCAGAAGTCAACACTTTGACTTATCTAAATAAGAGCATAGATCATCTCTAAGAAGATGATACACGAGATAGCTAAACTCAGTTGAGGACATGCTTCTTCAACTGATTCTCCATCACCTTGCTACACCTATCATTTTGTTGCTTCTCATCATCATGTTGCACCTCACTGTGCTGCACCATGTTGCACCCATCATCACTATGTTGCAACTCATCATGCTTTACTAGTCATGACTGTACATATCATTGTGCTCAATGTATACTGAAAAGTATCATCATGCTGCACCACTATCATTAAGATGCTCTTAATCACATGCTCCCAACACTAGGCTACATTCAATCGTTATGCAACACTATACTGCTATCTCTAACACCATGCTACATCCAATTGTTGCATCTAGTTATGTAGTTGCATCCATAGGTTGTATCTTAACATGTTGCATTAACAGCTGTAGTATCCAACCATAATGCTTGATCATTTTTTATCCACAATCTGACCTTGTTGTCCCATGCATATTTGCAACACCATGTGACCTTGCTATCCCATGCATCTTTCAGCACTAGTCACCTTGTTGTCACATGTATCATGGCTCCACCAAGCTCCATTGCTTAGCTACCTTATTTACTAGCATTGTTGTCCCTTCAACAAGTTGTTCCAATTCTATTTGCACTAGTGCTTATATTGTGACTGGTTAGGGCATATGGCAGCCCTTAAACACCCATCTATCCTTTCACAAAAAACCCTCAAATACTGCAACACACCTTCATGAGACACCTCCCCTATCACACTGTTGTTTTGGGCATATTTGAGCCCTCAATGCACCTTACATGAGTCCTAACGTGATGTTATGGCCTGCGGCGTAGCACACAGTACTTCTGTAGCTTACATCCCACATATCAAGCCCAAAATGAGCCTTATCTACCTTGGCCTTCAAGGAGGGTACTTCAGCCCTTTATAGCAACAATCTCGTCTTCATAAAATGACACTAAAATAACCCATAGTGTTTTGTCCCTCTTGCTGGTTAGGGAAACCTTAGGACTGTCGTTAGGGTCACTCTAAACCACCAGCTTGTGGCACTTGTTTGGACTGCAACTAGGGCTTGTAAAGGCCTCCTCTAAATAGTGTCGAGGTAGCCTCCTTTACATCGTTGAGGCTTTTCCTTCAAGACTACTTTAGGCCTATTCTAGGACAGTGTTAGGCCTATATACCCATGCTGTTCAACTCTCCTTTACTGCAGCTAAGACAGATTTCTCTTGCCTCTAGCTTAGGGATATCTCCTTTTCTATATGATTGTGTCTTCTTGGTTAGTGAAAACTGCGGTTAGACATCTTTTAAGACTGCAACTAGGGAATCCTCCTTTCCGCCAACGTCTAGGGCTTCTTCCTCCTATATTTATCTCACACTAAAACCCAAGACAAGTGGAGAGAAATCACGTGAGAAGTGTGTGTGAAATGACTCTTAAGTCATCTCCTTTTATACTAAAACATTGAGCACATGTGGGGTTTATTTGGTTACTGGCAGACCTTGATGAATTGTCTTATAACACAAATAAATTCATAACTCCATGAATACTTATTGGAATCAGATGATCTTTAGATCAATCCTACATCTCTCGATGAGAGGGATCTAAGAAAAATATCAACAGCCATAAATAAGATGACCCACATGGAGTTTGGCCCTAGTTTCCAATTTTAACACTCCCTCTCAAATAGGAAGAACTCATCCGCTGATCCATCTGCCAGACTATACTATCTCTGCCATCACTACCCTGCATTGCTCTACTCTGCTAAACCATGAAGAAGAAGAATTGATCAAGAATGTCTCATACCATTCTCTACTAACCCAAAGTTAGTTCCATATGAAAAGAGTGTGTCATACCACTCTTACAGATCCCATATCAGTTCCAAGAGAGTGAGTATTATCACTCTTACTGACCAGAAGTCAGTTTCATTGATCCCAGATCAATGGAGGTTATCCTAGCATAGGAAGTGCAGCAGATACAACAATGTGTCCATCGATAGTACTACCCATTTCTCTGCTCATTGGAAAGATGAGAGGTAATTCCCATGAGTCCCAGACTGCATTGGTAAGATGCCTCGACATGAGAACCACTCATCATGTCCCTAAGTTGCCATGGGGTATCACAGGGGAAGGTTGAGCCATTCACCTTGTACACATCACACCATTAGGGGAGGGTGAGTTGCCATATGGTTGCTTGTTGCTCCAAGAAGTACCCCAAGCCCCTAGGAGTTCCTAGAGCTCAATGCATGCATCATGTAGGACCTCCATAAGAGGGTCTCTCAACAACTCCAAGATGTTCAAGAAAGCCATAAATTTGACCTTTCCCCAGGGCTTCGATAGAATGCATGTGACCTGTACATTTTTGTCTCAATGCGATGGAGCCTCCTCGCTCATCAACGTACTATATCCCAGATAAGGTAGTATATGATGTCTATATGTTGGAGAAATCATAGAATACGAGATTCCTCAATAATGAAATCCCCCCCTAATTGACACAAAAGATCACAGTGGTATCCATCATGTGTGCAAACAACTCACTGAAGAGCTTCCAAAACCAGGTAGCTTCACATGAGATCATACTTGTAGCTACGTATTCGATCTTAGCGGTGCTCAAAGCAACCGTCTTCTAATTCATTCTCATCTAAGATATCGAAGCATAACCCAAAGAGAACCAGCACTCAAAAGTGCTCTTTCCATCCTCCACACTACCTGCCCAGTCAGCATTCAAATAATCATGTAGCTTCACATTTTCGATAGTGTATCTCAATCCATGAGAGATTGTGCCTTGAAGATATATCAAAATATTCTTGTCACCAATCCAGTGAGGCTCAACCATATATGAGCTCATCATGCTAGCTGCAAAACATATATCTAGATGGGAGTTCACCAAGAACATCAATGCTAGTATGAGTTTGTGAAACTCAGAGGCATTTTGCAAAACAGGTTTGGTATCTTTACCACATAGCTTTTGAAAGTTAAGATCCATCGAGGTAGTCACATATTTGCAGTTCACCATTCCAAATCTGGTATCTAACTCCCTCTTAATTTGGAAATGAGAGGGTATGTACCTGTCAATATGAGAGATCTATCATGCACAACCTTCAAGAAATGGTTTGGATCGACTTCAATCCTAGTGAATCTCAGCTTCATCAGACAACTATCAATCCTCTCATACTATGCCCAGAGTGTTTTTCTTCAAGCCATATAGGGCTTTCATCCACCTGCATACATGAGACTCCCGATCATGAATATGAAACCCCTCAGGTCGTTCCAAACCTATGGAATTTCTACATGAGGGTAATGGTTCCCTTGTAAGATTTTCCTTCGGTACATCTCAGACATGTACCTTCATTCCCTTTTTGAATTTAGGCATCCCAATCACCATCTGACTCACATCGAGTAGGGTCCTATAATAATTAGACCTCCGGTGCTATAGATGAGATATGTTAATTGACATGATCCCTAGTGTACCATCCTGCAAGTTGATACAAATTTCCAACTTGAACCCATGCGTAAAGTCATCTTTGAAAATTCTATTTTCAAACATGTACCTTTCCATCAATGAATGCCACCCTAAAACCTTTGACTTCCGTTTCCCTAATGGGCACTAGGTTCTTCTTGCAATCAGGTACATAAAAGAGATTCTGTAAATGAATCGAGTTACCCTCATTCAATTGAGGGGTAACATTCCCTACACCCTTTCCGTGATAGGTGGCATTGACTCCAAGTATAATCCCATGATTGTTTCCATATCTACCAAATAGAGAGAGAACCCTTCTATCTGTTGATGTGCCTTGAAGCACTACAATCAATAATACAGATTCCCAAAGAGTTTGAAGGAGAGGGATAATACAAGATAACACTTATTTATCTTATTAGAAACAACATTTGATTCTTCATACCGGGGGTTCCTTGCTTTCTTTGAAGAGTCATTCATTTCCTTGATGACCTATATTACCTGTCATTCCTACGATAATTGAAGATGTCGCTGGAATGATTGTTATCATCATCAAGTGATGTGTCCCTACCTTGGACACTCCTTCACATAATGGTTGAAATTATTACACCCAAGACATCTTCCTTTCCATCCACCCTTAGATCTAGACCTCCCATTGAAGTGATCTTTAGGTCATCAAGCTCTTCTGCTGCGTCATTCTGATAATGTTCTCTGCTTTAACTTCACCCTTGGCGAATTTGAAGAGGGATGAGGAATCCATTGATCCTATTGTCCTTTACAAATTGTCTTCGATGATTTCTCTTTCACTCTTGCTTGGGATTTGTCTTCACCTCAACTTCGATACCATGTTAATTTTAGGTATGTTCCACGCTTAGAGAAATTTATTTGGTTTTTCACAGTAAGCTCAATATCTTTTCCATATTATCAATCACATCAGGATTAAAGTAAATCGCAGATAGAATATAAACATAGATCCCAGAAGACAAGCCAATACAAGAGGATGCAAGATGTGGTGCTAGCCAAGGAAAAACCCCAATGTGGGGAAACCCTTGATCAATTCTTCTTATATTTTCTTCAATAGTTTAGCAGAGAGAGAGAGAGAGAGAGAGAGAGAGATAGTACATTTAAAATAGAAGTCAACACTTTGACTTATCTAAATAAGAGCATAGATCATCTCTAAGAAGATGATACATGAGATAGATGAACTCAATTGAAGAGATGTTGCTTCAATTGATTCCCCATCGCCTTATTGTATCTATCATTGTGTTTCTCCTCATCATCATGCTGCACCCATCATCACTATGCTATAACTCATCATGCTTAACTAGTCATGACTGTACTTATCGGTGTGCTCAATATATACAGCAAAGTATCATCATGTTGCACCACTATCATTAAGCTGCTCTTCATCACATGCTCCCAACACTAGGCTACATTTGATCATTATGCAACACTATATTGTTGTCCCTAACACCATGCTGCATCTAATGGCTGCATCTAGTTATGTAGGTGCATCCATAGGTTTTATCTTAACATGTTGCATTAACAACTGTAGTATCTAGCCATAATGCTTCATCAACATTATCCATTGTTTGACCTTGTTTTCCCATGCATCTTTACAACACCATATGACCTTGCTGTCCCATGCATCATTCTGCACTAGTCACATTGTTGTCCCATGCAACTTTACAGCACCATGTGACCTTGCTGTCCCATGCATCTTTATGCACTAGTCACCTTGTTTTCCCATGTATCATGGCTCCACAAAGCTCCATTGCCTAGCTGCCTTATTTAATAGCATTGTTGTCCCTTCAACACTGTTGTTCCAAGTCTGCTTTCACTCCTACTTATATTGTGACTGGTTAGGGAATTTGGCAGCCCTTACACACCCATCTATCAGTCCACAAACAACCCTCAAAGATTGCAACACACCTTCATGAGACACCTCCCCTAGCACGTTGTTGTTTTAGGAATATTTGAGCCCTCAATTCACCTTACGCAAGTCATGATTGTGGTGCTATGTATTGCGGCCTTGCACACAGTACATTTCTAGCTTACGACCCACATATCAAGCCCAAAAAAAGCCTTATCTACCTTTGGTTAGGGAAAACTGCAGTTACACATCTTTTAGGATTGCAGCTAGGGCATACACCTTTCCTCCAACGTCTAGGGCTTCTTCCACCTAGATTTATCTCACACTAAAACCCAAGAAACGTGGAAAGAAATCAAGTGAGAAGCGTGTGTAAAATGACTCTCAAGTCTTCTTCTTTTATCCTAAAACGTTAAGCACATGTGGGGATTATTTGGTTGTTGGCTGACCTTGACGAATTGTCTTATAACACAAAACAATTCATAACTCCATGAATACTTATCAGAATCAAATGATCTTTAGATCAATTCTACACCTCTCGATGAGAGGGATCCAAGAAAAATATCGTTTGCCATAAATAATATTACCCACATAGAGTTTGGACCTAGTTTCCAATTTTAACAAAAGGAAAAGTCATCATTATATCTTTAGTTAGTTCGCTTTAAAGTTTTTGTTTTGGCAATGAATTTGCTTATGATATGAATGATTATGTTTCATGTTTTTCATTCAATGTTTGAAAATTGTCATTAGTGTAGTTTTTCTTGTTTGATGGATGACTTAAGTGTTTCTCTTCCTTAGATAGGCATCTTTCATTCAATGAAAGGATTTCAATTTCGTCATCTAGTTTCATTTTAGAAACAGGTAACATTGTTAAGGGCTTGAAATCGAAACATAATTTGAAGATAAACTTTAAAATCTCTCAATTAATATGAGGAGCATTTGAAACATTAAGATTAATACTTAGTGGTCTAGGTTAGAGATGTGTTCCAATGTCTATAAAACTTAGCAGTTGTCATCGCTTTTGCATTAGACAGCGCTAGCACAAACTTTTTCTCCCCATACCATCGAGTATATAAAGGGAGACCCTAATAGGTTGCAAACCTTTATCCATAGGAAGCCAAGTCTTCCACCCTGTAAAAGTGATACACCAAACACAACATTTGAGGAGATTTCCTACACGTACGTCAAGTAATTGGTAAATTTATTTGTTGAGGTGTATATTGAAGTTCATGATTACTTGGTACTCATTTTTCCTACAGTTACCTGAATGGTCATTTCGATCTTTTCTGACTCTTTAAATTTGAAAATATCATTGAGCACTTGTCCTTTAAAGCTCGCTAAACCATCGAGTGACTATATTCACCTTTTCGTTCTTTCCTCGACTATTAAAAGATGAAAAGGAAAAGATTTTGTTTCAAAAAATAACTACCCACAATAAACATGTCGAACCCAAGCAATTGCTTCTTGGACCAATATTGAGTAATTCCTTGTTAATCTCAAGATTTTTAATAAAGCCCTCAACGAATCTCCTTTCCTTTCTTGATCTTGAGGGGAAGTCATCGTAGTTGAACCATTGAGTTCATCTCATAGTTCCCCTTCATTGTTTGATGCTGAAGGGTCCTCCCAAGGAGTTCATCCAGAGCTTCCTTAGTCACTTGAAGATCAAGGTTTTGAACATGGGATTATTCCAAGTATCCAATCCATGTCTTCTCATCCACCTCCATCGAATTCCTGGTCACCACAAGAATATGATCCTGAGACCCCCAGACAATCATATTCAAACCCCTGAGAGTCTGAAAACTCCTAAGAGTTCACAAAGGCTTGTTTTTTTCATCAAATCCGTTATTCAATTATGTTGTGATATCTCCTCATCATCCTTATAGTCCCTATGGTCAGCTTGGTATTCCTTTAGAGTTATCTCCTTGCACATCTCAAGTTCCTCGTCACTAGTTGTTTCCATATATGGAGTCAGAAGGTGAAATCCCAACCTCTTCTCTGGGTCATTCCAAAGTTTACGCTACCCACACTCCTCATATTGATGATGAAAAAGGGTATGAATTTACTCTGGAAGGCTTTCCTTTTATAGGAAGAGTCTCATCTCTGACCCTTCCTGAAACTAGTGAACCCATGTTGCCACCTAGTTATACAACCTTAGCTTAGTTAGTTTCAGGTACTCCTAGTGCTTCGTCATTGTATCAAAATCCAATTTGGTCTTCAAATGTTATGCCTACATCTGGTTCATTCATTCCAAACGTGACCTCTTGAACTTCTGTACAAACTGTTGTTATGTGAGTTGTTGTTCAACCTACGATTCCATTGCAACCTATATCATCATTTCAATTGACCCTTTTGGCACAACTAACTATTTCAGGTCAGGTTTCAATTAGTTCTTCTACCCCTTCATAAGTGGATAGAATGTGCCACCACCTGGGTGGAAAGATCAGAATACTCCTCCTGTGTCAGGTGAAACCAATGTGAGTGGATTACAAACTCACATGGTTGGAGTTAATCAAACTTATTATGGTAGTATTCCTAACCCTATTGGTCCATCTGGGTTAGGTAACATCCAATATCAACAGCCTTATATGGCTCAATTTCCACTCCAACAGGCTTATGTCCCATATGGTTTTCAAGCCTTGGTTAATCTATCTTACATTCCTCAAGTAGGAGCTTTTGTCCATCCTGGTCAATCCGTTATTCCTAGTGGATATGGTTAGATCCAATTCAGAAATTACCAATACCCACAGGGTATATCCCAAGGGATTGTCCAACATCCCTTACAACAGCAAGGACAATATTTGCAGCAACAAGGGAAACCTTTTTAGTAGTAAGGGAAACCTTTGCAACAGCAAGGGAAAATGTTGTAGCAACAAGGGAGAATGTTACAACAACAGGGGCAACCTTTGTCGCAGTCTCAGTAGCCTTTGCAGGAAAAAAATCTATTTTTTTAGTAGTCTACTCAACCTTTGTACTCACAAGGCCAACCTTTGACACAACAATGTCAACCCTTACAACAGAAAAGTAAGCCTTTGGAGAAATAAGGTCAACCTTTGTAGCGACAAGATTTATATGCATATCAATAAGGTTAACCTTTGCAAGCCTAAGGTCAACCGCTACAGTAGCAGGCTCAATCTCTTCAGGTTCAGGGTTAATAGGTTCAATAACCTTATAACTCGTATGTCGTGTACAATGCTTATTAGTGGCCTATGGTAGGTCAATATCAAACCTACCCTGGAAAAAATCCACCTTATGGTCAAGGTAATCCTCAGTGGGGGAAAAATCAAATCCCGTATGGGAAAAATCCTCCATCGTGGGGGGGAAATTCTTACCATCAAGGATGGAACCCACAGTTTGGGTCTCCTCAAAGACCCTATATGCCACTCCACACACAATTTCCTTTCTTGGCTACGTTGGAGCTGTCTGATGTCTCACAACCTAGAAATGATCCTATTTTCATTTTCCTTACTGGCTTCTGGTTCCAACTAAAATTCCAAGTGATTGCCCCAAATTCGAAGGAAAGTCTAAGCAGTAACCACAAGCCCATGTGATGACATATCACCTATGGTTCTCCTCCAATTTGTATGTCGATGATTCTATCCATCTTCGCCTCTTTTAGAGAACCCTCACAGGTGCTGCTGCAAAATGGTATATCGAGTTGCCTTGAGGTACTTATGCTGACTTCAACTCTATAGCTATGGCCTTCCTCACCCACTTCCAATTGCCATTTCGATATGAAACTAACACTCATTTGTTCACATCCATTAAGAAAGATACTAAGACCCACATTTCCAATCATATTCATGAATGGAGACATCGGCATTGCCTCATCAAATTTGATATTGTTGATGAGTTGTTGACTGAATGGTTCATAAAATCATTCATTAACGAGATTGCTAAGGATGTAGCTATGGGTGGATGTGTTACTGAAGAGCAAGCTATTGCCCGTGCTCAATATCTAGACTTAGTCTATTCGCAATCTAGCACATTGTATGAGATGTTGCCTGATGCTCCAAGACCATCTTCAGATCTGAACACATCAAAGTCTCCTAACGTACCACTTGTTGATGGTGTAATTGGTTCTGTGTCTCAGACTTCCATGAAAGCTTCCTCGAAGCAGAAATCTGTTTCAAACACTGGTTCCAATAATCCATCAAAAAGTTCATAAAGTCCTGGTAAAACCTCTGAGGTACATGATGTTCAATCTACTTTGGCAGATAAGGCCCCCAGAGGTAAGAAAAAGGGAAAAGGTAAGCAAAGACAATGCCCCAAAATAGGATTCACCCAAGTCATTTGATAATGACGCTTCTAAGAGGAAGCCAAAATATCCTTGCCTCATTTGTGCGGAAGATCATTACACCAAGGATTTTCCCATATGTTCTGAAGTTAATCGCTTGTTGAAAGGGACTCCAATTATTTTGAAATAACCTTTTCCATCTCAGCAGATGTAGTTGGTAGACCAAACACAATCCTCTGCCTCGTCTAGTTCCCAAGTTTTCATGATGCAAGGTTCATCACCTATTTCGATTGCTACTTGAACAAAGGACTATCAAACCACACATAAGCATATGGTGGAGAAAGAAGTCATTAATATACCTTCTACTTCTACTTCGTCTAGTTCTGGACCACTCCATATTGAGCACCCTAACAATGAATTTGTAATCCAAGCACCTCCTAAAGGTGTTCGTCGGAAATCATCTTATAATCCAAATGCAAGAGCTACACAAAACTATAATATTGTTGAGGATTTAGCTCAAGAACCTCTGGCAATGTCTACCCTGGAGGTTCTCCAAACTTGTCCAACACAGTGGAAGTCATTGTTGTCTTCTATAGTTGCTATTGATCCTGTTGATTCGAGTCTGATTACCTTTGATCTTGAAAACAATGTTCCTTGTCTTCCTCATCAGATTGCTTTTCTAATACAGGTTCTTATTAAAGGAAAGATGATCCATCAGACTATTATTGATGAAGGTGCTTCTACCTGCATCATGTCTGTTTCATGTTGGAAGGCCATTGGATCTCCTTCTCTTAACCAGTCCCCGAACACTTTGGAGGCCTTTGATGGTAGAGGCTCACGTCCATATGGTATTGTCACAAACTTGTCGATTACATTGGAAGGAAAGATCATTGAACTAGAGTGTAAGTTGTAGATGCAAATCTCAACTACAACCTTCTTCTCGGGTGAAGCTAGACCCACACCATGTTTTGTGTGGTTTCTTCTTTGTTCTGGGTGCTTCGTTTTCCTCATGAAGGAAAAATTGTCACTGTCGACCAATTGTCTTTCTTCTCTTCTGGTTCATCGAATGGCAACATCCCCTACATGGGAAATACTGAGATTCCTTATGAGAGTGTGGGGGTAGGTCTCTTCAATGGCTTTGCTTTAATGGGTACTTTTACTCTCCCACCTCTGATTGTTACTTCAATCAATATGATCTAAGTTTCTATGGATCTTTGGATTATTCCTACTCCAGATCAAATTGATCCATTTGACAATTCTATGCCTTTAAGTCCATTGGAGCAAAATTATCAAGAAATTGTCTTAGTTTCGATGGTCACTTCATAAAGTCATACTATTTTTAGTATGAACCTGGACATTTATGTGCCATCTCCTTGGCTTAGTTCTTGGGATTCTCCAAATCCTTTGAACGAGACATTCCCCATTGGTGAGAGTATCATTGAGGTCATGTCTCTAGACGAAACTCCTTGGAATGATTTCCATCATTGTTATTCATTTCTTCCTAGCCTCAGTGAGATGCCTTCATGTCTTGAAGTGTTTGTTTCTCATTTCCCCATGCCTCGACTTCAAACACCTGGCCTGGTGCATGAAGTCATGTCAGAGGATATTTTGGGGACCATTACTGCAATCCTGATTATTGACATTTCGGTTCACCCTGAAATTGTCAAAATATTTCAACTGGGGCCACCTTTTCCTCATCATGAGATCAAGATTTTCATGCCTCCTTTCATGAGATTGTGTCATCGATTCTCTATTATTTTCCCATTGTTGCAATGGGGTTGTCATATTATGACTCTTAACCCTCACTCGCCCTGGGGACATGGGGGCATAACCTTCTATGAGTTTTAATCTATTGTTTGGCCGAGTCGATGCTTACACGTCATGTCAATGGTGAAACTCTGGTTTTATTCTCCGTTGATTGATTACCCAAGTCTGAAAATGGACTCCATCTGAACTTTTTAAGCGAGGTCATCTGTGTAATGACTTTTGGTACATTGTGTGCGTTTTGAATTTTGGTGTATTTTTTTGCTTTGTAGACATGTGTTTTTATGCTTACCCTGTATTCCACTTGGTTTGCAAATGTTTTTAAGCCATTACGTTGGTTTTGTTGATGGTGCTTATCGTAGCACACAGAACCTGTCTTCCGCAACATGGGTACTCTATGACCCTAAAGGCGAGCTAATTAACTTACAAGGTATATGCCTTGGTCTAACAACCAATAATATTGCTAAATACAATGTAGTCATTGAACTCTTGTCAGAAGAAGTTTCTCTTGGCATTAGGGATTTAGTTTTCAAGTTGGATTCAAAACTTCTTATCTTACAGTAAAACAATCATTACTTAGTGAGAAATACAAAAATATTGCATATGTGTCTACGTGTTAGATTACTGGAAAGAAATTTTGATTTCAACATATATCAACATATTCCACCTAATCTAAATACATTAACAGATGTATTAGCAAATTTTGTTCTTGATAGGGAATTATGTCATTTATAAAACTAATCATATTATGGACACATAAGTAGAAAATAATATATATATATATATATCTAT
>APFE031715313.1:11897-27922 GCA_000404065.3 Pinus taeda | reverse complement strand
TATAGATATATAGATATATAGATATTGCGTATGTTAGAGTGTTTACATCAAGATATCAAAAAATAGAGTGTTTTGGGACACTTGGCTTTCAAAAGCCTAAATATGTGTAAAAGAGCTAGCAAGGCTATCATCCTACATGGTGCTTATGATAGCACGAGACCACTTTGATCACTCAGCCTAATAGCCGACAAAGTGTCGCAGATAATCCCACTGCGTGTCTCTACCAATGTAGTGGCACCTCATCAATAGTAGCATACTCCAGGACTCCTCGAGTTATCACCTCTAGGTTGCACTCCATTTCAGTTAAGGGGTTTGGCGCTTCTTCATAGTTTGCGCCCACTATTTGATGAGAAACTCACCGTGCTATTGGCGACATGCCAGGTGGTCTCTCTAGTCCCACATATACACATTTATCACAAGTTGAGTCTTAGTTTACACTTTTACAAAAAATCATAAAACTTGAAAAAATCCAAAAAACAAGTTTTTACCTACATCGGTCCACTGTTCCCCTGGTGGCAAAGGTACATCTAGATCCCACCTAAAATCTATGCTATCATAAGCATAGTCATCTACCACGAGTAGTTAGCATTCTAGCCAAGCGAAAAATTGTGGTGGGTAATGCATATGCTCACTCGTTCCTACTCGAGGCATGAGGTGAATCCATCTCAGTAGTCTCGGATCTCGGGGGGCAGGATTTGGTACCTCTACCCACTGATACCAGAATAATGGCACTCACTCTAAAATGAAGGTCACCAGTATTGAACTGAACCCGAATTTATTCAGGTGTCCATGGTTCCCCTTGGTTAGTTGTCTTTTCATATTTTCCAGAAGGCCTCCATACCAGTTAAATATGGTGGGGGTCAAACATGCAATATCATACTAGAACTAGGATTTCAAAGCCTTGTGCAAGGCTCGTGTGCTAGATACACATGCCACAGTGAACAAAATCATTCTCAAGAGAAGGTTGTTGGTGATTGTTGCTATCTTCACCATCCCTCCATTGGTCATTTCGGCACCTGGAAAATGCCTCTGGACTAGATTTCTCATACTTTCACCTCCTGGGTAAGATCCAAAGAGTTGGATCGCTTCTCCTCTTCAAGACAATCCCATGATGAAGTAAATATCCACCTCCTCAAGTTCTAATTTCTGGCCTTTTATGATGAATATATCTCAATCTACATCCCAAAGACTGATCAAATAGGGCAACCATTCCATTTGGGCCCTTAAACCTATGGTCCTAAAGAACTTTAGCAACCCATAATTCCTTAGAGCATTGATGCATTTAGGATTTTGAGCTACTTGGTGGTATTTGGCCTCATGGCCTCTTTCTTTCCATTCCAGAACCCTGATCTCCTGTAAAACATCATTTAACACCAATTAATGTTTTTTTCATGGATTAAAATAAAAGATTTTTTTCCTCAAAAGAGGTTTTTTCTTCCAATAATTCTGCTTTGGCGCCATCATGTTTGTTTTTACAAAGAAATCGATATCATCACATGGGCCTTTAGGCTCAAGCACAATAATTGCGGGTCTGATGACCATACCCACGATGATCACAGACGCCCTAAAAAATTAAAATCCTCCCTTATAGCAGATAAATCACCGTTAAAAATGCATAAAAAGGTGATACAATGCAAGAGCAAGGATGGGCCTCTTACCTATTGCAGATGGTTCGCGAAATGGCACTCTAGATTTCTCGTAACGGCCACTTGAAAAATCGAGAAAACTAGGGCACAAATGCACTTTCAGAATTTACTATGGTAAAATGGTAAAAAATAAAATTAATTTTGGTTATTTATAAGTTTTTCAAGTCATTTTTGCCAATATTTTATTATTATTTCTCAATATCATTGATGGGTTCATTTCTTTGTGCATTTGCAGGTAACTTCAGGTGAATAGTGATGATTATTGACTGACTCTTGTGAGTTTTATTTTATCTCTTTTTCAAACTCATTAAATAAACGAAAAAGGAACCCCCTTGGAGTCATCTTTGAGCTATTTTTTGACTCTCGAAAAATGAAAAGATTGTCGAGTACTTTTTATTTTGAACTTGTTAAAGTAAATGAATCAACGTTACCTTTGTATACGTTTACCCCTTTTTCGGGCTGAGATTGACTAATTACGAAAAAGGTACACCTTGATTGACATGGTAAAGAGGTTCTCGTGGATATTGCCTTCTACATTTTCGGATTCAAGGGACAAATTACGAAAAGGGACATGATGGAGTTTTCTTTTTCTTCTCTTTTTCAAACTCTCTAAATATGAAAAAGATACTGAGTTATTATGACGTCAGACTCATTAAAACTTTACGACAAAAGACTCATCACCATGATAAGACCGAGCTTCTCTTTCCTAGGGCTCGTAAAACTTACTAGGATGGATTCATTCAAAGAATGAACTTACATGACAAGCATATGCTATCCCTTTCAAGCTTGTGATAAAAATAATTGGGGTACTCGCTCTTGAACATGAAACTCTTCTGCTCTCATGTCGGGTTTGGGATATCCTCACTCAGTCACTTGTCCTCTCAGGTTTGGGTGATTTGTTTTTGCCTCTCATTTGACTATTCCATTTTTTCATCAAGACCTTTAGTCCTATGTCGAGTCAGATGCTTCCACACTCTGGAGTCATGTTGCTAGTGTTCAAGAGAAGTTCAATCTACAGGTATTTACCTATACATTGTTTGAGTCATTTTTATACTATTGAAAATTATTCCACTTTATTCCTTTTTTCATGTCGATGATGGGGGATTCATCATTTCCCTCCTTCGACGGGTCGCTTCCTATCAAATTCAGCTCATTATCCAGGAAGATGACTTAGAAACTCCCTTTTAGTACCTTAGAGATTGCGTGCCTTAATGGCAAGTTCTTCACATTTGACGATAGGTCTTCATCATTGGCCTTCGAGTGGATGATTGCACGAGCGTTTGACTTCAACTTCATCATCAAATTCATGGATTGTACTATTGTACCTTGAGATCCATTGTCATTATTGGTGGTTTCTTTCATACCTGTTAATGGTCCACATCATTAGCTAGTAATTGGGTGATTTTCTAGTATGCTCGACTTCAAGACATTCATTTGCATGTTAGAATTTTTACTTTGATTGGGTTGGGATAGAGCGCAAGAACTTGAGTCTTATTTAATATTATTCAGGTTGCGTGGAGTTATATGTTGTTAATATTGTATACATTTTTCTACTATACATATGGCTATGACCATACTGTGGGACTTTATATTCATGATGATCCTTGCTATCTAGATGGATGTGTCCATACCATGGATCTTTTCATATAGTCTTCATCATCTGGATGGCTTCGCCCATGTCATAAATTCATGTCTTAATCTCAGATATGTATATGTATATGCGTCCTATATTTGCAGGTCTCCTGACAGTGTGTGTCCTCGTCCTTGCAAAATCTCATAAAGCCTCTCAACCATCACTCCTTGTTCTGCCTTCATGCTTAAGGGGGCATCTATTACACAATATTTTGTCACACCTCTTGCACTTCCCTGTGAGATACCCCGAAGTTCCCAAAACATGACCATTATGTAGTGTACTCATTCATGTATACAACTTAGATCCCCCCTAAAGACTTTGATTGGAAAATGCCTTGAGCTTTCCTTGAAGAAATAACTTTTAAAACCCTAAAATGAGAATCATCACTCTTATAAGGCTTAAAAAATTGATGGTCACATATTGCACTGTACTTGACCAATGATGGCATTGCTCTATTCCCTTACATACCCATGATGATCCCAAAGAGGTAATTTTCCAAAAGATGATGAGAAACTTCATGATCTATAATCTTCCAGAGCGACGAGCTGGAGGTTGTTTAGCATAGATGAGTTTGAATCCTCCCAACTGGGCCTCTTGGTCTTATCCCTATGAGATACCTTCTTGAGATAAGGGTATAATCCTATATTTGGAGAGGTCCTAACTCCCTTTCCCAGCCTATAAACTCATCCTTTCCCATTCCCAAATGGTTGGTCTATGTCTATTTTCACCCTTATGCTAAGATTGTGCCTAGATGCTATTCATTTGACTTGGAGAGTTCATGGCTTGGAATTGGATTACCACTGAAGAAGATCCTATAAAAATCAAGGCTTTGGTTGTAATCTTCCCTTTATTTTCTAATAATATACCACTGTTGTTTCATCTTCCCAAAATGTATATGTTCATGTATCATTTAGCTTGACATTCCTTGATTAGTTAGGTAGGTTTCTATTCGATTTTCTATTTGTTTTGGCATGCCTTGTTGTGTCTTGATCACTTGTGTAGGTGCATAAACACTAAGAAAAGCAGGAACAAGCCATTGATACAAGTGGTTAGAGTCCTCAACAAAAGAAATCAGAATAACATCAGAATGAGGTAGGCCATCTCCTTCATTCTTCTTTTCTATTGTAACCTAGGAAGATGCCTAGTTGATTGTCACTTCAGTTTCTAGACCCACTCATTGGGCTAGAGGGATCGTCTCTGTTGACAGAGAGGATTAACCTTGACAACAGTACCATATTTCGTCTTTACGAACAACACTAGTGCACCCCATGGTGATACACTTGGCCTAATTTATCATTTTCAAGCATCTCCTTTAATTGTAATTTCAACTCTACTAGCCTTGGATTACTCATCTTGTAAGGTGCCTTTGATGTTAGTGCTACTCCTGGCACCAAATCAATAGAGAAATCTACTTCCGTTTGAGGAGGCAACTATGGAATATCTACTAGAAGCACATCTTGATACTACTGCAATAAAAAGTACCTCTTAAATATTTCTGCATCCTCAACATATTTACCCTTGTCATTAGATATATGCACCACAAACATCACACAACCTTTTCTTCAACTATGCTTAGCTTGCATAGTGGTAACCATCCTCACTGATGTAGGCCTCTTCTTTCTTTGTAAACGTTTTCCCCCCATTATCATCCACAAACTCAATGGCCTTGTCGAAGTAATCCACTTTGGTCCTGTGAAAGTACAACCAATCCATACCCAAAATCATGTTATACAATCCTAGTGGTAGTACATTCAAATGTTCTACTGTAGGCATACCATTTAACTCAAATGCACAAGATCTTACCCAATGGTGAACTCTCTTATTTGTACCTGTAGCCAACTGTACCAACCAAGATTCTACATGAACTTCTTTTCTCAAACCACACTTATCCACTAGGTTAGGATTACTATAACTATAATTAGATCTAGGATCAATCAAATAAGAAACAAATTGATCACAAATCTTGGGTGCAACTCAACTTGGCCTATATTTTGATGAAGACTCTAGATTTTGGGGAGCGGAGTGCGAAGTAAAGGATGCAACAGAGCGTGAAGTGGACTATGCAGTAGAGCAGCAGAGCACCAAAGTGGACTGCGTAGTAGAGATAAAACGCAGTATATGGTTTTTAGAGTGGGTCGAAGCCCCTCCCTTTTTATAAAAGAATACCATGTTGTAAATGATGGATGGTTTTTGGACCATAGTAGCTTCTATTAGGGGAGTCCATTGTATATGGACCATGGTATTGTGATGATATATCCCTCGATGTAATATATATAGGGATGAATAATAAATAAGGGGACAACCTAGTATTGAAGAATCACATCATGTATTGAATGGTTTTATCTTTGTGAATTGTGGTTAGGGGAAGCAAGAAAGGCTCTACAACTGAGTGCACAGAGGCCTAAGTCCGCAATTGAGTGCGTGAACTACCTACAACTGAGTGCGTAGAACAAGAATTTCTTATTGTACAAATTCTCTATTATAAACAACAGTTCTTGTGGATGTAGTCCCACATTAGGATGAACCACGGTAAAATTTGTGTCTTCATGTGTTTATTTTCTTATTATTTGTAGTAGCATAGAAGTTTCACTTTATTTCAGTATAGTGAAGTTTCATGGATGTATATGATATGTTTTAAGTGATGAATGCAAGGTGGTGAAGTAATGTATGAATGTGAAATAATTTATGAATGTTAAAGATAAAAGAATATAAAGATACCACATCACATCATCCCTCAAGGCTGCAGAAACCTGGTTATGCATCCTCCCATAGTTACTTCAGGTGAGATTGCGATCTGCTTGCAAGTCATTATTGAAAGAACCAATGATTGAGGGTATTGTTGGTATGCAGTAAAGAACTGAATGTGGGTCAGCCCAACCTGAAGCCAACAAATGGTTCCATTCCTAGGATTAGGATCTGTTTAAGGGATATATTTATGTGGCATCTATCGAAAAATGAAATTCAAGATTGGATAGGATAAAAGGAACGAGAATTTGCAGATCAAGAGAATAGAAGCCCTTGTCTATCATCTGAAAGGTGGTTACAGAAGTATATTTTTGAAGATCAATACGAAACTTTTATTCAGTTTGTTTCATGTTGAGATGTACGAGTGGATATCAAGGTTGACTGAAAGAAAATATTGTTTTAAAGGAGACAAACCTAAAGAGTGGACCCCTGAAGTAATACAACAACTCAAGAACACCAAAAATAGAATTTCAAGAGCCATTGATTTCTAGATTGATAACATCTTGGGAGGATTCATTACTGAGTTCTCAGAAGATTTGACTATGTCCTAAAGAGAAGCAGACTGACAATTTTTCAAAGGACCATGAGGTGAGTACCTGAGATCTTTGAAACTCTGGATTAAGATGCTTTTGTGTGAAAAGGGATTTTTATGAATGCAGTTAGATTATTAGTTTACTTATGTTTGGGAGATGATTTGAAGAAGATACTGGAACAATGCAAAGTGGAAAAAAATATAGAATAGACACTAGAAAGAGATCTCGTGGCCAATATCCAAATACTTTCATGAAACTGACTATAGCACTCTTTTGAGTGAATCTAAAAGTGAAGAAAGCCTACCTGAAAACCTTGAACTAACCCCGCAATATTCACCCTTCCAGCCTGAAAATTTTCTGAAGCCTAAATCGAGTAATAATCAGGGTGAGTTTGGTTTTTCCCATCCACCTACTCCCCCCCACCCCGTGACCCCCACTCCCTCCCCCTCCCCGTTTGAGAAAAATATGGATGTTGATATTAACCTACTTGTTTTTAAAGGAACTGGAACGAAAGATATAAAACAATTTTGGTTTTTATGTGAAGTAGTATAGACATCAAAGAAGCTCCATGGTGAACATATAAATTATGCACAACTTGTCACAACATTTTGAGATCGAGCATTGACATGGTACATGAACTATTCAAGCAATCAGATCAGATCATTTGCAAACATTAAAATAACATTGGTAAAATAATTTAAGAAGCTGAAGTCTGATTTGCAGTGTATCATTGAGTTAAAAGAAATCAAACAAAGGCATACTAAGTCTATTTGGGAATTTGACCAGAGATTCAAGGTATTATTGGATTAAGTGAGCTTGAACATAGCTCTGCAGTAGCATAAGGAATGGTTCATAGTTGCGTTGCTACCACATACCAGATTTCCTTTGATGTAACAGAAGATAGAAAATCAAGCCGAAGCTCTAGAGCTAGAAATGAAATTAAAAGCTTCGCTTATAAGAGATACCAATGTAGGTATGCGAGAGATTCAAAGTCAGCTAGAAATTTTGACTCTACAGTTATAAGATATGAAGAAAAGTAAAGAAGCTAGAGAAAGTTTAGTGCACGAAGTGAAAATTAGAAGGCCACTCTAAAGAATAATGCCTTCTCTTAACAAATTACATGGCTAGTGGAGCACTGAATCCTTTAAATGCTAGATCCATTTATGGTGTGATATATGTAAAACTAGAGGTGAACATCACTAAGAAAATTGTTAGTTGTTTCAAAAATATGTCCAGACTCCTAGGAACCTATATTGCAAATTTTGTAAATCAGTTGGACATGATGAGAACCATTATTGAGCTTATGAACTAATGTGGAGCACGATGCTAACACTTATAGAATGCAAGAATAAGAACATGGACATAAGGGTAATGGATAGCACAATATTTGAGGTGGTTATAAAGGAGAGTTTGAGGTTGCAAAGTTGGTAAAGGATATGTATAGATTATTTGCTATAACCTGCGGCCAGCTATGACACTTTGTAATAGATTTTCAAAATCGCACTACGACATGTAAGTATTTAAATATTTTGACCATGTAATTGAAGAATGTCTGGTACTTATTAAAAAAATGCAAGAAAGGAGAAACCAATAGCAAAAACAAATATCCAGATGATGACTTTCAAAATAAGAACCGATGATACCCAAATAAATATCGTTACTAGAAGTGGAGTTGCGACCGATGATGACAAAGTAAATGAAAAGAAGGAATTTGAGATTGCATGGGTTAGAAAGACTATTGAAAAATCTCATGTCTTTGATATTTAGAAGGAAAAAGAAGTGCTTGTGGAAGCCAAGTGAATTTTTATGGATGTTGGAGCTTCGACATCTAGTGTAGAGTCAAAATAGAAAAATAACTGCAACATAACATCAACTTCGACACATAAACAAACTTTGACACAATATCAAGAGTCAATGAACTAAGAAGGTATTTTAAAGTCTTTTATACAAACTTTTCTGAAGTTATTAAGAGATCAAAAGGATGCAGAAGGACTCCAGGAATTGATAGATTCTTGTGCATCAAAAGAAATATCACAAAGTGAGTTGCACGTAGTTCACAATTTTCATCAACAGAGGAGAATAGGAAGAGAAATGACACTTAGTGAGCAGATAGGAGAATATGAGATGGGTCACATTATTTTAGATTTGGGATCTGAAGCTAATGTTGTGACGAAGAAGACATGGGAGTTAATGGGTAATCCGAAGTTACAATGGTCACCTATTTAGCTAAGAATGGAAAATCAACAAAAAATCTTCCCCTTAGGAAGACCATCAAGTGTGACAATGGACATTGAAGGAGTTCACACTACTGCTAACTTTGAAGTAATAGAAAGTGTGGATGACAGTAACCCCTATCCTACATTACTTGGACTTGACTGGGATTTTGATAAAATGGCTATAATTAATCTAAAGAAGAGACATATGATATTCAAAGGGAATAATATGAGGGTAATTGTTCCCTTGGATCCATCAGAAGGAGCAAGATATACAAAGCCAGTTAGAGAAGACTACTGCATAGCTGATATAGATAATATTTATCAATTGAAAACAAAGGAAAAATATTTTTTTAACCCTACTATAGAGGGAAAGTTAACATGGGAGCATGATAGTTCTTGTGCATCAGATTCAGAAGAAGAATTGGAGAATTGGCAGAACATGCTACATGACGTATCTACAAGGCAGTGTGCAAGAGTTACTAAATCGGTTCGTTGCATGACATTTGAGGTATGTAACTTTCGTTTTATGATGGCTTGGGTGATGTGAATTTTTTTCTTGATGATTATGAGGAATAGGTTCCAGAAAGTCAAAGATTGTTAGCTTTGGATATAGCCCTAAAATCTACTCCTGCTAGATGGTGGGGTACACATAAGAAGAATATGGGAGATTGGTAGGAATTTCAAAGGTTGATCTGGATTAGATTTGGTCAGATAAACACAAAAATGGAGTTGAAATACAATGGTGAAACTAGTCCCATGGAGCATATCCAATTATGTACTATAGCATGGAAGGAGATTCCACAACAAGAATGGGTACATGGGTTCATTAATACATTTGAGACAATTCCTCAGAACTGATATTTAGAAGTAAAGCTTCGACATGGTACTGCGAGTTGGGAAGATATGTTTGATGGGTTTATATTGAAATTTAGCTTTGAAGATGATTGTCCATATATAGATTCAACCCTTTAGACACTAATGAAGAAGAGCTTTGATAATTCAGCTCCAAGGACATGGCAACAACCTGATTGGGATGTGCAGATAGAATGTGCACTAGAATGCTACAACCTTATTGTAGAAGAAGAAGAGGATCCTCACAACATTGACATAGAAGAATCAAAAGGACACCTTGAAGTAAATGGAACCGAGCCAGAGATACCATATATAAAAAAGCAAGTAAACACAAAGAAGGTAAATATAGGATCAAAGAGGAACCTAATTTTGCAACGATGGGAGATTATTGGGATGAAGAATGAGTTAGAAAAGTGATAGAATTTCTTCATGAATATAAGGAGTTGTTTCCCACTAAGTTTTCAGGAATGAAGGGTATAGTAGGATATTTAGGAGTTATAAAGATCCCACTTAATCTTGATGTGAAGGCAGTCAATCAAAGACCTTATAGTTTGAATCTAAAGTATAAGGAGAAAGTAAAAGTTGAGTTGGATAAGATGATACCAACATGATTCATTGAACCTATGGAGGAATAAGGGTAGGTAAGTCCTATGGTGGTACAAGAAAAGGAAACTCAAGGAGAAATCAAGATCTGTGTTGATTTGAGGAAGTTGAATGATGCATGCTTACATGATCCGTTCCCTACTCCTTTCACAGATGAAGTATTAGACAATGTAGAAGGCAAAGCTCTGTTAATGAAGTTAAATGGAGGGTTGATTCAAGGAAGAGTAAATGGTAGTTATTTTTTCATCAAATTATATTATTCGATTATGTTGTGATATCTCCTCATTGTCCTTACATTCCCTACACGCGTCTTGGTATTCCTTTAGAGTTTTCTCCTTGCACATCTCGAGTTCCTCATCACCAATTGTTTCCATATATGGAGTCAGAAGGTGAAATCCCAACCTCTTCTCTAGGTCATTCCAAAGTTTCCACTACCCACACTCCTCATATTGATGATGAACAAGGGTATGAATTTCCTCTAGAAGGCTTTCCTTTTATAGGAAGAGTCTCGTCTCTGATCCTTCTTGAAACTAGTGGACCCATGTTGCCACCTGGTTATACAACCTTAGCTTAGTTAGTTTCGGATACTCCTAGTGCTTCATCGTTGTATCAAAATCCAATTTGGTCTTCAAATGCTATGCCTACATCTGGTTCATTCATTCCAAACGTGACCTCTCGAACTTTTATACAAACTGTTGTCATGTGAGTTTTTGTTCAACCTATGATGCCATCGTAACCTATATCATCATTTCAACTGACCCTTTCGGTACAACCAACTATTTCAGGTCAGGTTTCAGTTAGTTCTTCTACCCCTTCATCAAGTGGATAGAATGTGCCACCACCTGGGTGGAAAGATCCGAATACTCCTCTTGTGTCAGGTGAAACCAATGTGAGTGGATTACAAACTAACATGGTTGGAGTTAATCAAACTTATTATGGTAGTATTCCTAACCCTATTGGTCCATCTAGGTCAGGTAACGTCCAATATCAACAGCCTTATATGGCTCAATTTCCACTCCAATAGGCTTATGTCCCATATGGTTCGCATGCCTTGGTTAATCCATCTTACATTCCTCAAGTAGGAGCTTATGTCCATCCTGGTCAATCCATTATTCCTAGTGGATATGGTTAGATTCAATTCAGAAATTACCAATACCCACAGGGTATATCCCAAGGGATTGTCCAACATCCCTTGCAGCAGCAAGGACAACCTTTGCAGTAACAAGGGAAACCTTTTCAGTAGTAAGGGAAACCTTTGCAATAGCAAGGGAAAAAGTTGTAGCAGCAAGGGAAAATGTTACAACAACAGGGGCAACCTTTGTCGCAGTCTCAGCAGCCTTTGCAGCAACAAAATCTATTTTTTCAGTAGTCTACTCAACCTTTGTACTTACAATGTCAACCTTTACAACGGAAAAGTAAGCCTTTGGAGCAACAAGGTCAACCTTTGCAGCAACAAGCTTTATATACATATCAATAAGGTCAACCCTTGCAAGCCTAAGGTCAACCGCTACAGTAGTAGGGTCAATCTCTTCAGGTTCAAGGTCAATAGGTTTAATAACCTTATAACCCATATGTCACGTACAATGCTTATTAGCAGCCTTTGGTAGGTCAATATCAAACCTACCTTGGGATCTAAAGCTAATGTTGTGATGAAGAAGACATGGGAGTTAATGGGTAAGACAAAGTTACAATGGTCACCTATTTAGCTAAGAATGGAAAATCAACAAAAGGTCTTCCCCTTAAGAAGATCATCAAGTGTGACAATGGACATTGAAGGAGTTCACACTACTGTTGACTTTCAAGTAATATAAATTATGGATGACAGTAACCCCTATCTTACATTAGTTGAAATTGATTTGGATTTTGATAACATGGCTATAATTAATCTAAATAAGAGACATATGATATTCAAAGGGAATAATACGAGGGTAATTGTTCCCTTGGATCCATCAGAAGGAGCAAGATATAAAAATCTAGTTAGAGAAGAGTACTGCACAACTGATATAGATAATATTTATCAATTGAAAATAAAGGAAAAAGATTTTGTTAACCCTACCATAGAGGGAAAGTTAACATGGGAGCATGATAGTTCTTATGCATCAAAAGAAGAAGAAGAATTGGAGAATTGGCAGAACATGCTACACGATGTATCTACAAGGCAACGTGCAAGAGTTACTAAATCAATTCACTGCATGAAATCTGAGGTATGTAACTTTCGTTTTTATGATGGATTGGGTGACGTGAATGTTTTTCTTCATGATTATGAGGAATAGGTTCCAGAAAGTCAAAGATTGTTAGCTTTGGATATAGCCCTAAAAACTACTCCTGCTAGATGGTGGGGTACACATAAGAAGAATATGGGAGATTGGCAGGAATTTCGAAGGTTGACGTGGATAAGATTTGGTCAGATAAACACAAAAATGGATTTGAAATATAATGGTGAAACTAGTCCCATGGAGCATATCCGGTTATGTACTATAGCATGGAAGGATATTCCATAACAAGAATGGGTACATGGGTTCATTAATACATTTGAGACAATTCCTCAGAACTTATACTTAGAAACAAAGCTTCGACATGGTATTGCGAGCTGGGAAGATATGGTTGATGGGTTTATATTGAAATTTAGCTTTGAAGATGATTGTCCATATATATATTCAACCCTTTAGACACTAATGAAGAAGATCTTTGATAATTCAACTCCAAGGACATGGAAACAACCTGATTGGGCTGTGTAGATAGAACGTGCACTAGAATGCTACAACCTTATTGTAGAAGAAGAAGAGGATCCTCACAACATTGAAATAGAAGAATCAAAAGGACACCTTGAAGTAAATGGAACTGAGCGAGAGATACCATATATAAAAAAGCAAGTAAAGACAAAGAAGGTAAATATAGGATCAAAGAGGAACCTAATTTTGCAACTATAGGATATTATTGGGATGAAGAATGTGTTAGAAAAGTGATATAATTTATTCATGAATATAAGGAGTTGTTTCCCACTAATTTTTCATAAATGAAGGGTATAGTAGGATTTTTAGGAGTTATAAAGATCCCCCTTAATCTTGATGTGAAGGCAGCCAATCAAAGACCTTACAGTTTGAATCCGAAGTATAAGGAGAAAGTAAAATTTGAGTTGGATAAAATGATACCAACAGGATTCATTGAACTTGTGGAGGAATTAGGGTAGGTAAGTCCTATGGTGGTACATGAAAAGGAAACTCAAGGAGAAATCAGGATCTGTGTTGATTTGAGGAAGTTGAATGATGCATGCTTACATGATCCTTTCCCTACTCCTTTCACAGATGAAGTATTAGACAATGTAGAAGGCGAAGCTCTATTAACGAAGTTAAATGGAGGGTTGATTCAAGGAAGAGTAAATGGTAGTTGATTGAAGTTGCATAGGGACAACCTTGCCCCTATAGCTTCGCCCTAAGGAAAAGAAGAAAAGTCTTAGTTCCACCTACAGTTGAAAGTGGGCATTGGACTATAAACTACGCTACAAAGAGCTTCGATGTAGGAAGTTACTTCACTATAGTCTAGAGTATGTTGAATTTCGTAGGAGCCATGATGTAAGGTAGGATGTGTGCAACAATGTGGAATGCATCGAATTTCACTTGAAAACAGAAATATGACTGTTAAAAGGAAAAAATATATGGAAAAAGTTTCATTTATGAGGACAGATTGGGAAGATCTAAGGATAGATATGGCATTAATGAGTAAATTTGAATGTGATCTAGTGTGGAGAGAACCAGAAGAGTCATAGTTCCCTTAGGTACCTATTGATAGTTATGAAGCCATGAGGTATGCTTCGTTGTGGTTTACCACCAATGCGTCACATGCATAAGAAAACTGAATATGTTTTGTACTTTATCACATGGATTTACACATGTTAATGAACCAACATCCTAGACTCTCATTGAGCTTAGACAAGCAATATAGATCTGTGGCAAAGTTGAAAGCATATTTTCAAAAAGTATACATACAAGCGCATAGGGATACAAAGAACAAATGGCATGCCTTGCCATATATGGTGACTGAAGATGATATTGTGGCATAGATACATAACTAGCCCAAAGAATGGATGAATTCACTGGAGGACATAGGAGACAATGCAATAGAAGAAGAAGAGTTGGACACTTTGCAGCATGGCGAAGCCAGTGGAAAAGACAAGGAGCGGGATGAACATGAGTCAGAGGAAGAAGAGCTACATGATGAGGGTCAACAGGATCCTCTTGAGGGAGATGAGAAAATCAAGACAGAAAAGGAAGAAACAAAAAAAATTGTCATAGAGAAGAGGAAGGCAGAGGGTGAAGCTACATAAAAGAAAAAGAAGAAACAGAAGGCTGATAAGACGAAGGATCTCATGGTCCTTATTGAAGGGGACTTGGATCAAATTGGGGACAATATATAGGAAGCAAAAATAGAATCCTGGAACAAAGAAGAAGACCGCTACGGCACGCTTCTGACCAGTTTCATAGAATGGATTGAAAAACTGAAGATATTGGTGTAGACGGTTAGATAGCCCACAAAAATAGAAGAAAGGGTTGGAGAAGAAAAGAAGATAGAGTTTACGCTTGCAACAAGGCTATCACAGATACATGAAAGAGATTTATATTTTGAATATGCCGAACTATAGTAGTAGGTTAAACAATGGAAGAACATTAACATGAACATTGCAGCAGTGCCACTACCAAGATTACACAAACTACACTTGGAGATGATAAAGGAGTTGAAGATACAGGAAAAAAATACATCACAGCTAAATATACAAGTAGAAAGCATGTGTGTTGCGCTGTGGTAGAAAATTGATCAGGTGATGCAAGAAAAATATCAAATGGTAGAGGAAAACTAGAAGATCAAGGAGGTGGTTGAAGCCACACGTAAAGAGATTCTTGTAGGTTTTAGCCCCGCACAGAAATTACCTGCATACGAATTCTAAATCACAGAAAAAATAAACAATGCGAGAGCATAACACATAAAAACACATATGCACAGAGATTTTCCCCTGGATTCCAAAACTGAGACTACTAGCTTGATTTTTCATTATATTCCTTTCAATGTTACAATACATATTTATACATGCCGAAGCATCCAATACCATGGACCGAAAACCATCACGTCCAATACCATGGACAAAAAAACCATCGCATTCAATACCATGGACCGAAAACCAACGCGTCTAAAAAACATGTGCGAAAATCATGCACAAAACCATAGGTGGGTCCGCCCAACCTAACATAGGGTCCAAAACCAAAATTTTCTGGGGCGCTGCCCCGGTCCCCATAAAGTGGGGTTACGGGTACCCCTCAAACCCCCTATTAACTATGTGGAAATAATATATCACAACCCAACAATCTCCCACTTGTTGTTTTCTTTCCACAGGGGGCCACAAGAGAGCTTAGTCATTTTTCCAGCCCTGAAACGCCCATCATTTCTCTACACCAAGAGAACTTCTCAGAGCTTACAGATTTTGTCAATGCATCTGCAGTATTCTTCAAAGTGTCCACCTTTACCAGCAACACCTTTTGGTCTTCTATCATATCCCTCACAAAGTGATACTGAACATCAATGTGCTTTGTCTTTGAATGATAAGCAGGGTTCTTTGCCAAGAAAATTGCACTTTGGCTGTCACAGTCTATCCTTATAGCTCCCTGTACTAACCCCATACTTGAACACAATCTCTGCAACCAAACTGCCTCCTTGCTTGCATGAGTGGCGCCATGTATTCTACCTCTGTAGTTGATAGTGCCACTACAGATTGTTTCTTACTCATCCAAATGACTGCACCTCCAAA
>APFE031715301.1:21315-43813 GCA_000404065.3 Pinus taeda | reverse complement strand
TCATTTATGTAATGTAAAGGAGGTTGCCCCTCGAAGAGGCTGAATTCTAAGGCATTGATCTATCTTTTCTATCTTTTTCTTGAGCTGGTGTCATAACTATAAATGTAACTAAATCAGTAATCTGTAATGAATGACAAAATCTGAAGTGAATAGTGGAGCTTTAATGAATAACATAACAATTTAGGTTACAAAGGATAATAATCTTGTTATGATGGAAGAAAATGGCAACGCGATTCAATTGCAAAAGGTAATCATAAGAAAAACCACACTTGCAGAAATCAGAAAGATATAATACAAAGTAGCAGCTTAATCCACCAGAGGCTGGGCCCTTAGCCGCCAATGAATGCTGTTGGGCTACTTCAGATAAGACGAATGAACATCAACCCTTTTATTTATTAATCATCAAACTGTGAAATCATTACAACAACAAAAGCCTTGAGAATTACAATGGTAATGCAACAATCCCCCTTTCCTCTTATCCTATCCTATCCTATCTCTAATAATCCCTGACTTAATCTCTCATAATCTATTCCATCATGAATAATCAATCATCCCCTTCTCTGATCTCTGTTATCATTTAAATACACAGAGAGCAGAGAGAAGTTACAACATATATGATTACAATATGATTTCTATTACAAAATTGGATTGTTCTCAACAAATTGATAAGCAAGAACATATTTAAAATATCTTTCCATCAATCATTCAATAGGAACAGGTCGAATTTGGCATTGCATCTGGGATAATTTGGAAAACGACCACACAACGAATCTAAGAAAAATGTCTTCATAGAACCTTCTGTTTCTCTTAATACGGACAAAATTTGGGAAAACTGCTTAATGCAAAACTAATTTGGTCAATTCTAGACAAAACCCATGTTTCAGATTTTCCATATTCTTCTCCATTTATCCAAAACTTCCAATGCAAAATCGTCACTTCTTATTCCAATGAATTTCTGGGTTGGCACATTTAATGATGAGCTGGAGATCAAATCTTCAATCTAGAAAATATCTTGGAGGCTAAAAATGGTGAGTAATGTTACAACCAATTTATTAATAAACTATCATTGGTAAAATTATGCATAATCATCAATTTATTAAAAATAAAGGAGAATAAATAATATTTGTCTATAAGAGCATAAATAATTATAAAATGGAATTATATGATAAATCATGATAAATGGCATGATAAAGAAGAGTATAAATGGATGAAATTGGTGTTAAAAACTAATAAGAATAATGATATATTGAAGGCCCAACAGAGGTTTATCCACAAGTTAGACAGATGTTATAGTAGGCATAATGGTTGGAGTTTATAGAGAAACTTAACGGCTATGACAAATAAGTTACAAAGTCCTTTGCCCGAGCTTTCAATGGAGTTGAGGTATAAATTGGAGACGTTAATACAATATTAATAGAATCTTTCATATAAGAAGTAATTGGGCTACCTAGGTTTGGTGAAAGATGGTTCAAGAATAAAGGAATTGAAGGAAGTGAATGGAAAATATTTCTCAAAAATCCAGGTATGGACACTGTAGTCTTTAAAAAAGGCATCCTAAGTACATCTCTTAAAAACAAATGGAGAAATTTACTATTGGTCATTCAAAAATTTATTACTTGTGAAGGTAGATTTGGAAGTATGTTTTTCTATCATGTACATTTGATGATGCATTTCCTTGAGGGGAATGAAATTAATTTGCCTTATTTCTTACTCAATAGTCTGAAGAAAATGACTGGTGACACTCAGAAAAAAATACAATCTATTGAGAATACCATGTATCATCATGATATCATAAGATGTTGATTGAAGCCCACCTAAAAAATATAGGAGATGATTGGTAAAGTTTCTTAGTTAGAAGCCACTTTAAAGAGGTAGAACAAGAAGAACCCAACAACAAAATAAAGAGAAGTAGAAGAAGGTTATCTATAACCCCTAATGATGACCTACCTCCACAACAAGAGAAACTCTTAGAAGTTTAAACTCCCCTTGCAGATGTATTAGAGAATCTCAAAAATAAAAATGTTAGAAGAAAGAAAGCCGATGATAAGGAAGAAAGCACAACCAAAAGAAAAATAGAGGAAACAAAGCAAGCAAAGACAGAACAAAGGAAAATTCAAAAGAAAATTCCTCTTACTGAGACCTCATCCACTGTAAGGAGGTGTGCAAGACTCAATAAAACAATGAAGGAACCATCTTGATAGTCCAAATAATTTTTCAATCTGGAGGAAGAAGAAGAGCCAAGGGCTCCATCACCAACCATTTTGTCACTAGTTTCTAGTCTAATAAGAAGAACACCCAAAATTGACTCGATCCAACAAGAAATATATGAGTATATATAATCTTTGGAGAAGAGAGCTAAAAAAAAGGCCACTGCATCCTCCTCAAATAAGGAAAAAAAATTCATTTTGATAGTCCATGAGAACGTCCAATTATAAATACTCTCAAACAGGAGATTTATGAATTGGAGACACTAAACAAGCACTTAAAACAGGAGCATGAAACATTGAAAGTGTAGAATGAAATATAGAGAACCAAGAATGACAACATTCTCTTACATCTTGGTCTATGCTACTAAAAGAATAAGAAGCTGAAAAGAAAGAACAAATCCCTTAAAAGAAAAGTCATAAGTTTGAAGTATAAGATTCTGATGAAGAAACCAAGAATGGAAATCACCAAGAAGAATGCAAAGAGGACAAATCTAGATGTTTTGGCTCAAGTATATGAAGAAGTTCAGTAACAGGAAGGGTTCATGAAGTTTGAAATTTTGCATGAGGAAATGAAATGACCTCTATGTGGGGGAGTCTTGAACCTCACAATGCTTCTTTTTGACATCCTTTTTCACCCCATATATTTCTTTTTGATCTTCATAATAACACATTAGGCATCAAGTTACAAGAATTATGACATGGTAGGTATACAATTGCCTTTTATTTCATAAAATGATAATGTTCTTTATTATTTAGTTTAATGTTTACCTTAGATACTAAATTACAATGATTTTGAAACTAATACGTGTTTTGTAGCCAATTCCGTGGTTTGACAGGTTCCAAGGTGTCAGTTGGGAAGTGAAATATATGGGTTGGTGGCAATTAATGCACTAAATGATTTATTCCTACTCTCATGAGATAGAACGATGGGAACAGGTCTTAGTAATGCGGTCAAAGGTGAAGTCAACCTTCGTAGTCGGCAACACGCAAGCGAGAATGAGATTTGTGCCTCATGATTTGCTTCGATGATAGAAAATCATGAGAAAATTATATGATGTTATCTTTTGAATTTAAATTTAGTTTTTGTTGATGGGGATTAGGCATATAGCTCTGAAAAATTAACTTCCATGAGCTCTATAAATATGCCTCTTGGTAGAAATGAAAATAGTAATAACGACGCGACAACAAGACTATACTCTATTTTTAAAGAATCATTTCATTTTCTTAGTAAGCATTCACGTGTCGTTAAGTGATAGATTGGTAGTGTAGTGATTTCTTGCTTCTCGTGGAGGCCCCCCTCAAGACAGTAAGGATTTCCATTTTTGCAGTTAGTAATTAGCTTCATAGATTTTTGTTTATTCAATTGAGTATTTTCATTTTCGATTTCTTTTATATTTGAGTCAAGATCAATTTGCCAATCATTTCTACTGTTCAGATTTCAAATGCACATGGATAGAGCATAGTAGTAGTCATAGCTTTACATTTCAGTCAAATAGATAGAATTTCATCTTTCTTATAGATAATAGATTCATTCACAGAATTAATTGTTAAATTCAAACATGTGTGATATTTAATTTAAGCAAATGTGAGTGTGTTTAAAGCAAGAGTTTGTTTCATTTTATTTTCATGCAAGTGTGTTATGCAAATGTGTGATTTTCTTGAAGTATGGGATTAAGAGTAATTTTCATTTCTGCAAATGAGTGTGTATATAATTTTTGTTTATGCAAAGTGTGGGATTGAAATATATTTATGCATAAGTGTGAGATTTGTATTTCAAAGCAAAGTGTGGAAATTTATAAGCAAAAGTAGTTTTGTTTGAAAGCAAGAGAGTGTGATCATCATTGTAGAGTTAATCTTACTTTCTAGGAATAACTAATTTACTCATAGAATACATGTGCATCTCGATAACTCAATTTAATTTAGAATCTGTGTGAATAATAAAAGACTTCTAGCACATATAGTGCACATACACTTCATCAGTTTACTAGCCCTGGTTGATAATTCATGTAAGTAATTTAAGGTCAATTAAGTTACCAAACATTCTAGCGTCGTTGTCAGGGAAGTGTATATAGGAGTCTTTTCTTTTTACTTAAAAAATACAAAAGTGATACACATAGGGAAAGAGATTCTAGTGGTAGATTTGTAGGTATAGGTAGAAGCTTAATCCCAACATCATCACTCACCCCACCACGACCTCCTAGTGCCACACCTTCCCCTCAAACTCATATTCCATTCACTGCAGGCAAACACAAACTTCCTGAGATACTTAGATTTGAAATCCAACCTAGAGATTCACCAACTTCATCAACTGAAGTTGTAATAGAATAAGAGGATCCTACATCCCCAACAGAAGGAGTAATTTTTCTATCTTCAACTGGAGAGAAACTTCTAGGACAAGAACTAGAAATCCATAGTGAAGAAGAGGAGGAAGAAACTTCTTTTAACCTTCCATTGATAGAAGAACCAAAAGAGCTATAAGAGGGATTAGAAAATCAATTTTGGAACCTTACATTAGTTCTGAAGAATCTACAATGGCTGGAGAAGGGGAAGGAGAGGTACATAATGTGAATGGTGAACAAACTAGGATTGGAGTAGGAAGAGGAGGAAATAGGGGAGGTGGAAGAGGTGGAGGAAGAGGGAGAGGAGGTGGTAGAGGAGATCCATAACCTTTTGGATTTCCCATCCTCAATGGAGATACCACATCCATAATGAAAAATATCTCACGCTCGATCCTTCCAAATTTTCTTGGATTAAGGAATGAAGATCCTGAAACATTTCTCTTTGAATTTGAAGTCTTGTGTAGATCTTATGACTACTTTCTTGACACTCAAAAGTTGAAATTGTTTCTAGCAACTCTTAAGGACACAACATTAAAATGGTTCATGGGATTAGAAGCACATTCTATAAGAAATGGGAACAAATGAAAACTATATTATTAGAGAAATATAAGGATTACTGTATGCCCCATAATATTAAGGATGAAGTCTTTAAAATGATGCAAAAAGAAGATGAAAATCTTGAAGATTTCATTGAAATATTTGCTTAGAATTTTAAAAGGGCTAAAATGCATAATCTAGATGAAGAAACTTTGAAAGCTCTCTTATTAAAATCCATCAGAGATGAGTGGATTGATATTCTCAATTTGATGGGTAAGGGAGATATTTCTCAGTTAACATTTGGAGATATTTGTGAGTTATGCATACACATTTCAAGAGGTAAAGCAAGAACTAAGAAAAATCCAAGAGATCATGCCATGTCCAGGATTAATAAATCCGCAACTAGGACAATAAGTAGGGCTAAATTAGGCAATTTGCTTGACAATTTTAAAATATATATTTTGGGGAGTCTTAGTGAACAAATAGATACCCTTAAAGTAAAAAACAAGAAAAATGCTAAAAATGTTGCATTATATATCTTTTATCCAAAATATAGAAAAAAAAACATGCTTTGAGAGAATGCCCTCTTGACTTAAAAAGTGTAGAAAATTGTGTTATATGTGCAAAAAATCATGATACAAAGGAATGTCCTTCAATACCAGGTCTTAAAGATGTCTATCAAGAGGAAATACTACCAAATCAAGTAGAACCCCTTTTTTTATTGGTAAGAGACCATGGTAGAATTTACAACCAAATATGAGTCAAAGTTTTAACACTCAAACATTTGCACAATCATCACAAAGAAATTGGATTGCACCCATGCCTTGGCAATATTGGCCTCAATCTTGGGTACAGGGATGGAAAAGTCCTTATGGAAAATACCCTCAATATCCTCAATATAAACAACCTTACCCTATTTTTCCACCACAATATTTTCCTCAGCCTATTCAGCCAACTCAAACTTAGAATCCAAATCCACAACTTTCATTACCATTTCCTACAAGACCTAATCAATTGCCTGCACAACCACTTCCAAATCCAAATAATAATAAAAGTTCACAACCAGTTTACAATATGGAAGGAATTTTTTTTCCAAACATACATGATAACTCCATTAGATCTAAACATTGTCCAACTTAGATCTGGTAGAGTATTGGAAAAGAAGTCACCATCAGTTGTTATTCAGGAACCTGAAAAAATAAAATCTCTTTGAGGATGAGAAACCTCTTAATCAAGAAGAAAAACTTAAAAAAAAAAAAAAACCAACCTTGCACATTCTGATGATATTCCAATAAATTTAACTCCCATCATAGAAAAACCTTCATTTTTTGTTCAAACACCACCTTTTCCTGAAAGATTGAAAATTTGTAAAGGGCTAGTGGATCAAAGTTTGCACATGGAAGCGTGTGAGACAATGGAGATCTTGTAGGCTCAGTGGGAGTTTAGGTTCAAAGATAGAAACCCTAAGGAAGTTTGATATCTTTAGGTTTTGACAAGGCAGAGACACTATAGTGATATTGATCCATTCTACAGGGTATGTTGTGGAGGTGGATGCCAGGTGGGCTAGTATCACTGGCGATGTTGGATACTTTAGTGGAAGTACCTCCCTCACTAAGAGGGAGTGTTGAAAAGTCTAATATGGGAGGTATTCTATAATCCTAGATTTGGGTTTGTGAGGATTTTGATCACAGATGGACCTTGTGGGTAAAAGATCAAAGTGAAGGGGTTTTATACCGAGATGGTGTTTAAAATTATAAAAGGAAAAAATTAAAACAAAATTAAAATTAAATTCCTAAGTATAAAGAGGATCAACCCCTGAGTTCTAGAGGGTTGTTAAGAAGGCTTGGGAAAATCTATCTAAGAAGAGGCCTTAGCATAAGGCTAGACAATCACGTCAAGGATTAATTTAATCATGAGGGATACTATAAATGTAACTAAGAAGGGAGGGACGAGTACCTCAGGGATGCATAGATATAATGAGGCTGGGTGGGAGAAAGGAAGGACAGATCCAAGGATGGAAGAAGGATCTCAAGGGAACTCATCCTCAAGGGAAGATCAAATATGCAATATGGAGGCCAAGCTAGAAGACTAAGGAGTGCTTCTAGGGAGGCTAGATCTACTTCATGAAGGTGATATCTCCTCAAGAAAGAAATTATAGCAGATCTATCCTTATTAAAGAAGACACAAGAAGAAATGGATTTCTCGCTCAAGGAGGAAGGATGATCTGAGTTGGAAACTAAAGATATTTGAAAAGGAAAATCAAGATCCCTGTCCAAGGAGAGATAAAGGATGATATATTTGTGGAGTAGGGTCGAGCCACAAATCTAGATGAGAAGGTGGTCGTAAGGAATATATGATTGCAGATCTAAAGTCAGAGCAACATCATACCCTAATGTAAGAAAAGGAGGGGTTCTTAAGATGATAAGTGAAATGTTATAGGGTTAATTAGGTAGTCATTGTTAAAGGAACAATGAGATAAATATTAGGTCGAGAATGTGTTGAGGCAAAAAGAATGTGTATAAATTCCTTGTAGATTCAAACTACTTATGTAATTTTCTAAAACAAAAGACTTGTATCTACTCTACTTATCAGCGGAAATAATTAATCGATCGAAAAATCACAAAGCATACAAGAGAAATAGTTCAATCAACACATTACACAATTACTTATTGGGGAAATCCACAACTAAAAACCCTTGCTATCTATATATTGCATTAGTAAAAAAATATGAGAAGATACAATGCTTTTCTCAAGCTCGAGCAACCTCTATACTATCTCTATCTGTTGCACAACTTCCTAGACAAGCTTAGGCAAATAATTAACCAAATTTTGGCTTTCCCAAGTCCCTATTTCCTTGTGTTGTTTCCTTGGGAATTAGCCCCCTATTAATTAGGGAAATTCCTCAATATGAATTGTACAATCCTCATAGGCCTTCCTCTAACTGCATGCACCACCCGTATAATTTAGATGATTATATAACTGATATTACACTTCCCATGAACTCCAATATCAAATATGTATCTCTCAGATCTAACATGCATGAGTTATTTATGAGTGAATCATCAGTTAACTGGTTGAACACATGAAGAAACACCCCACTGTCTGATCTCCTACTAGTTCCTCCATCAGTTGGAACTAGTTTAACTGAATTTAACTCAATGAAACTGAATTAATTAATTACAACTCAAAATAAACTCAACCAGGGCTCCTACAAATAAGGAGACACTCTACATGACTCAAGTTAAACTCAACTTGAATTAACTGAGCCAACTAAGTCAAATTAACTTAATTAACTTGTACAAGTTGTCTTGTGATGTGGAATTTAAATTTTATTCCTAATTTAATTCAAGGTCAAAATTAAATTAGGATTTTCTTGTTACATTTTCAACACTCCCTCACAACAAGAAATTGATTATTAGATACCCCAATCCTACCTCCATGGAACTTGAATTTTCATCTTGATAGTGCCTTAGTCAAGATGTATGCATCTTGTTCTTCTATAGAAATGTACTCCAACAACATGATTCTCCTTTGCACACAATCTCGTAGATGGTGATACCGAATGTCGATATGCTTGGACGATCATGAAAAACTGGATTTTCAGAGAGTTTGATACAACTCTGATTATCACAACAAATCACTATAGCATCCATCTGTTGACCAAATAACCCAACAAAGATCTTCCTCATCTAGATAGCCTCACAAGCCACTTGACTAGCAACCATGTACTTTGCTTTTGTTGAACTGAGTGCAACTGATCTCTGCTTCTTGTTGTACCAAGAAAATGTTGCTAACCCAATACTGAAGATTCCCCATAATCTTCTCTTCCTGTCAGATGGAATCCCTACCGAATCTGCATCTGTGAAGCCTTGTAACTTCACTCCCTCTGTCCGTTTGTACAAAAGACCAAACTTAGTGGTGCCTCTGAGGTATCTCAACACATGTTTAATTACCTTCCAATAGAGTTTGGTTGGCTTAACCATTGCTTAACTATGTTGGTTAACTACAAAACATATGTTTGGTTGTGTGTTCACCAAACACATAACTGAACCCACAAGCTACCTATAAATAATATCCTCCACTACTTCACTTGAAGTCGCATCTTCCTTCCTCCAATTTCCTATTAGAGGAATATCCATGGGTTTGTTGCTCTCCATGTGGAACTTCTTCAATATCTCATTGGCATACTTGCCCTAAGAGACAAATTGTTCCTCATCTCCTTGCCATACTTCTATACCAAGGAAATAATGCATGAGCCACAAGTCCTTCATCTTGAATTCTCTTGCAAGATCCTCTTTGCAAGATTTGACCAACTTCTCATCACCTATTAAAATTAAATCATTGACATAGAATACTATAATCAATAATTTAACTTCAACCAAAATATGGTAAAGATTTTCATCTGCTTCATTTTTGGTGAAGCCCAACCTGGTGAAATAACTATCAATCTTGGTGTACCAAGCATGGGGTGCTTGTTTCAATCCATATAGCGCTTGCTTGAGTCTGCACACATGTGACTCTTTGTTGAAGGTCTTAAATCCTTTCGGCTACTGAATGTACACCTCTCCCTCAATCACTCCATTGAGGAATGTTGTATTCACATCCATCTGATGTATCTTCCATCCTATCTGTGCTGAAAGTGCTAGAGTAGATCTGATTAAAGAGTACTTTTTTACTGGAGAAAAGGTCTCCTCTTAATCAATTCCCTCCACCCAAGAGAACCCTTTGGCCACAAATTTGGTCTTGTATTTCTTGACACTCCCATATGTTACTTTATTTACCTTGTAAAGCCATCTATAACTCACCACTGACTTGTCTACTAGTCTTGGGACCACTTCCCAAACATTGTTTTTGATAATGGAGTCATACTCCTCTACCATGGCATCAACCCATACTGGTTGCTGCACCACTTCTTTGAATGAGGATGGCTCAATCTCTACACTCTCACTCATAAGATCCATGTAGCCAGTGTACCGATCTGGTGGCCTCCTCTGCCTGTGTTGTGATGTGGGTGCTCCCACAATATCTCTAGCATCATGCATCAATCTGTCAGCTTCTCTAGTACACTTCCTTCCATCTCTGGAAGTCTTTGCATGAGTGGGTGCTTCCACTCTCTGCTTCTATGCATGTGGCTACTCCACATCATCCTGCGGTTCCTCCTTTGGAACTAAAATCTCCTCATCTGCATGCAACTGAAGCTCCCTCTCAAGGGAATATCTCATGGCCTTCTCTTCATCGAACTTCACATCTCTACGAACCATTGGCATCTTGTGATATGGCAAGTACACCTGATAGTTGTGGAGTGTATTAGTATACCCAACAAATATTCCCAACTCGACTGTTGGTTTTGGATTTTTCCTTGCATCCTTAGTAACATGACAGTAAACTGATGAACCAAAGATCCTGAAGTGTGCCACATATGTTTTCTTACTTGAAAAAGCTTATTTTGTTGTACTCATCCTAAGAATCTGATGAGGATTCCTGTTTTAGACATATATAGTTGTGTTGCATGCTTCAACCCACAAGTGCAACGGTAGGTTCTAATCATGTAACATCGCCCATGCAAATCCCACAATACTTATGTTCTTCCTTTTAGCTACCCCATTATGCTATGTCGTATGGGATGGTATTAACTCTCGTCGAATGCCTTCTAATGCACAAAATTTCTTGAATTCATTTGACACATATTCTCCACTGTTATCGCTCCTAAGAGCCTTCACTTTCCTGCCAGTTCCTTTCTCAACAAGTGATTTAAGTGCACAAAATTTAGAGAACGTTTGATCTTTCTTCTGCATGAATAAAATCCAACACTTATGTGAGAAATCATCTACAAATATTACATAATACATGTGCTTGGCCATGGAGGTTGTTGAGAATGGTCCACACACATCTAAGTGGACTCCTTCAAGGATTGCTTATGCTCAAATCTCCTTATCAAAAAGGTGTATTTGGTGTACTTCCCCAATGTACACCCTTTGCTTGTATCTCTTTGCTCTAGTGGACCCTTCGGAAGTCCTATAGAAATATCATGCATGATCTTCAAAGCTCCATGGTGAATATGGCCCAATCTTCTATGCCATAATTCATCGATGTCTCGAATTTTCACCTTCTCTACTTTTGTGCTCAATGCTACACAATCTTCCACATCCAATTTGTAGAGGTTATTTGCTCAAGCCCCAATTTGCTTCACTTGTCCTGGGGTTATTTGATGAAGTAAAGCCTCTCGTTTGCTAAATATCACATCGTAGCCATGATCCTCCAACATAGCAACTGAAGCTAAATTCTTCTTTAGACCTGGAACATAAATGACATGTTTTAATGTGAGAGGAGACCAAACTCCCTCTAAAAAGTAATAGTACTAATTTCAGTTGTGATATACCTTCCATCATCTCCCATCTCGATGTGCATTTGGAGGTCCTTCTCCTCCAAGTCATTGAAAAATTATTTGTTGCCAATCATATGGAATTAGGCTCCATTATCCAGATAGCACACACTACCCATCACCGATGTCACCATGTAAGCAATGAGGGTGAAATCCAACTCAAATTGTGAAGCAAGAGATTCACCTGCCGCTTCTTCTAAGGGATTCTTGTCATCCTTCTTGTGTGGACACTTCGTGGGATAGTTCCTAGCTCATGACAGTGAAAACATTTAATCTTTGATGAGTCCTTCTTTTTGCCACCCTGATTGGAATCTCCTTTGGATTGGAATTTCTTTTCTTTTCTTTTCTTCTCCTTTCTAGATAAGGCACAATTCTCCTCATCATCATGCTTAGATGAGGTCCCATCTCTGGTGCTCCACCTTTTCTCTCCTTGCACGAAGTTGGACCAAAAATGCTCCCACTTTGGTAGATGCTCCCTCCCATTTACTGAATCTTGGTAGTTGTGCCAGCTCTTGGGAAGGCCTAGAAGTGCTAGGTTGACCACATCATATTTAGAAAATATAATACCAATGCTCCCAAGCTCATCCCAACATTGGGTGAACTTGCTCAAGTACTATGGTATTATGTTTCCCTTCTCCATCTTAATCTTCCGAAGCTTGTCCTTCAAGGAAACTTCCTATGGTCACTATTGTTTTGAAACAAGTTGATCAAGGCTTTCCACATTGCATATGGTGTATCATTCGCATGTAGGTTTGAGAAAATATGATATTGAACTCCTTCTAGTATGATCCTTCTCGCCTTTGAAACACATTTCTTCCACTTTGCCAGATCTTGTGCATCTTTTGTTGGAGGTTTAGGAATATCATTGTCTATGAATTCCTTCAGCCCATTGTCTTCCAACATTGCCTCTATATTGTTCTTACAAGAAATATAGTTTGAAATACCCTCAAGGGAATATTCAAGCCTCAATCCATAGAACGAAATCCTGCTGGCTTAGAAGAATGATATTGCAAATTCGATTTCACTTGCAAAATAGAAACTCGTATTCTCCTCTTCTAGAGTGATTTCTACTCTAATACCATGTAGAAATTCCTTGTAGATTCAAATTGATTATGTAATTTTATAAAACAAAGGACTTGAATCTACTCTACTTATCCGCAAAAACAATTAATTGATTGAGAAATCACGAAGCATAAAAGAGAAAGAATTCAATCAGCACATTACACAATGATTTCCCAGGGAAAGCCATAGCTAAAACCCCTGCGATCTGTATATTGCATTAGTCAAAAAATATGAGAAGATTAAAATGCTTTTCTCAAGCCTAAGCAACCTCTGCACTATCTCTACCTGTGTCACAACTTCTTAGACAAGCCTAGGCCTTGGGAATTAGCCCCCTATTAATTAGGAAAATTCCTCAATATGAATTGTGCAATCCTCATAGGCCTTCCTTTGATTGCATGCACCACCTCTGCAATTTGAATGATTATACAATTGATAGTACACTACCCTTGAAATCCAATCTTAACTGGGTAACTCTTAGATCTGACATGCATGAGTTATTTATGAGTGAATCATTAGTTAACTATTTGAATGCATGAAGAAAAACCCCATTGTATGACATCCTATTAGTTCCTCCATTAGTTGGAACTAGTTTAACTGACTTTAACTCAATTAAACTAAATTAATTAATTACAACTCAAAATAAACTCAACCAGGGCTCCTATAAAGTAGAAGACACTCTACATGACTCAAGTTAGACCCTAAACTTGAATTAACTGAGCCAACTAAGTCAAATTAACTTAGTTAACTCATAAAAGTTGTGTTGTGATGTGGAATTACAATTTTTTTCCTAATTTAATTCAAGGACAAAATTAAATTAGGATTTTCTTGTTGCATTTTTAATAGAATGGCTATAAGGACTTGTATGATCATGGAGGAGAGTTTCTAATTGGAGATATCTTCCTAAGTATTTAGGACATATATTTATTCATCCTAGAAAAAGGAAAATTTGTTATATTATTGTGCCCTAGGAAAGTCAAGTTATGAATGTATAGAAGGGAACACTTTGATGCCTAAAACTAACCCATTTAATTGTCATATGCAACTAACTCATAAAATCCTAGATTTGGTGCAGAGTATAAGTGTTAGGATTATGTATAGGTTAGAGGGTAGATTCAAGAGATTTGTAAATGTTGTTTTGGGAATGAAAAACAGAAATTGCACACACTATATTAGGGTTACTCAAATGATATCGTAATCAAGTATCCTTGTCATTAGTATAAGTTATGAATCCTTGGTTCAAAACTAGAAGGTAGGGATGAGACCATAAAGGAGAAACAAAGTTGCTGGTGTATTCCTTCAGCTGGTGCATGCATAAGTACTATGTATGAGCAGATCCTTGGTAAGGAAGAAATATCTTCGAGGATGAACTAAGGAGAGGAGAATGACAAATAAAAGGACTGTTGGATCAAATGGAAAGGAAGACTCATAGAAGTTTGTTCATAATAGTTGGACAATAGAGGAATTAACATTCAAGAACACTGGATTTGAGAGGACCCAAATCACTATTACAAAGCAATATGAAAAGCCCTAGTTGAGGGAATATCCATGATAAGCCAAGATATATGTAATAACTCCTCTATTGCAAAACAGAGGGAAACATTCTCAAAGATCTAGATCAGTCAAGTTAGGACTGTATGTGCGCATAAATGAAGGGTCAAGATTAGACAGTTGTATTGGACACTCATGATCTATTATAGGGCAACGTGACAGTAGACCAAGTGTGGCCTAGATTAGAACCTTCATGGACTAAGGTGGATGCTAGAAGAGGAAGAGGAGTAGAGCTCAAGGTCTGGAAAACCATGAGTGGTTTGGTATTAGCCCATTTTCATTGTTGGAGAAGAGATGTTTGAAAGTGATAGGTGGCAACCCTTCTACCTTATGATAGTATTCATTGAAGTAATGCAGGAAGACTATAGTGGGAAGAAGTACCTAAGTAGATGAGGAGTTGTAGTGGGAAAGAAGACTCAAAGTTTTGTGGCCTTGAAGGATGAAGGAGCAGCTAGTGAGTGTGAAGACCCCATGTGTTGATTGTATATGGAATTATGATCAACTAGAGGTCATATTGGAGAGTCGAGTTTAGTGGCCTAAAGGATTTGGTGCATTAATAGAGGCATGTGCTACAGAATGGAAGCAAAGTACCTGCAATGTATAAGATATGACAAAGCAGTTGTGATTATACACTACATCAACTAGACCATCAATGTATCTTGTATCTTGTATTCTTATACTAGTGGATGTATGATGGCCATTATCCCTAGTATGGGAGCCCTAAACAATTGTATTATCAATTTGTTAATATAATAAATATGGGTTGATTTTTTTTTTTTTTTAAATTCTCACATGTTTGAATTGATTCACTAATGTGTTATTTTCCACTATGCAAAGTAGAATAAGTTGAGGCATTTGAGTTGGTTATGTCAATGATTTTAAGACACTAGCCCAGATTTTCATATGCCATGGAAATTCAACACCTCCAAGTGAAATACAAAAGAATCTAGAAGAGAAAAGAACAAAAAAAATAAGAGATCAGAATGTTAAAGAGTGAAAAGAGGAGTAACAAGTGGCTTCAACGAAGAATTGAAACTGACCCGACCTTAGGGGGGGCGTGAAGCATAAAGTTCATAAATTCAAGGGGAGTCCCTCTAAAAAAATAAGGTCTCATGATCAGTTGGTGTAAGTATTATTCACTTAGTCATCTCTGTGTGTTTTTCAAATGGCATTAAATATGGGCGTATGAACTAAGTTAGATCATGTAGCTCCATGGTTTTTCTGCAAATAAAATGATTGAATTTCATGGTGTGTACCTATTGGTATAAGGGGCTTGACCCATGTTCAAATTATACTGCGAACCAAAAAAACCCTCAACTACTGGCCCTTTCGGCAATGACGTGCAAGCAGATCGCAATCTTACCCGAAGCAGTCATGGGAGGTTGCAGAACCAGGCTTCTGCAACCGAAGGGATATCCAAATATTGGCATTGTGAAACTACTTTTATTTTATATCGATCTTATAACTTCGCATGCATAAGAACTTCGCACAGATGATTAATATACAAAAACTCATAAACTTCAATACATAGCAATATATCTTATAGTTCTCCACATAATTAAGTAAAATCCACACATATAGATATAGAATAGTAGATAAATAAGAAGTACAAAGACACAATACTTTCACAAAACTTCTTCTTTATCAAGAAGATATTTAATTACATTCACTTCTTGACTTGTGCACTTAGCTGCAGGCGGTTTGCACACTCAACTGCAGACTCTTCAAGGTTTCTGCGTACTCAGCTGTAGAGCCTTCTCCAAAACTATAGACTATAGACGCGGAAATAGATATTCACTTATGCTTCTATCATTCAGATCCTAATATTATCTGATTACAAAGTATTAAATATCCTTTTATACAATTCATCTTTACAAAAACCATAGTCCACATACCATGGATCCATAAAACAAGGACTACTACCCAATACCCGTTACAAAATAAGGGCTTTATCCCATCCCTAAGTCCCTAAAAGTTCACGCAATAAATATTTCTTTGCCAGCTCCACACAGTCCGCTCCTTTCGCGGGATCTTTTACCCAAAATTTGGACCAAGTTGGGCCATGCCCAACAATCCCTCAACACTCACACATGACTCGTCCCGAGTCACTTAGGTTTGATGCCCTTGATCTTCGTTGTGATGCCATTGTATACTGCATTGTACTACTGGAGTGTTTCTACCATCAACTTTTCTTCCTGTTGCGCTTCCTTCATCAAAGCTTCTATAACAGGGCCATTGGTCTTCTGCAGTAGCTCTTCTTCCTTTTTCTTCAACTCCTTTAATTGTTCATCCACTACCTGCGAAAGTTGTAGGGCTTCCTCTTGCCATGGCTGAGTCCTTGCCTATAAGATCTGTGCTTTCCTTCGTAGATCATCCATTTGTGCTTGGAGGTTCTTACCTTTAGAAATGATGGCTAGTCTCTGCAAGACTAGTAAGGTCTTTATAGCTACTAGGATCTCATCACATCGTTTCTGCTTGGCCTGCAGTTCCTCCTAAATCTTCATGGAGTTTGGATGCTCTTGCAGTGAGATCCAAATCTGCATCATATCATCGAGCAACTTCCCACAATCTACCATCGTATCTGATATGTCTTTCATTGCTGCACTAAGGTACTTTTGTCTCTGCTTTCGAACCTTTGGTGGCATACTTGGCTACAATCTTATTTGTAGCTCTGATATTTGTACATCATATTCAAATTTTAATTTGGCGATGGCATTCTTTGAGTCTTTGATCACAAGTTCAAGCTTCGTGACCTTCTCTGCTGGTGCTTCATCATTGTGGACCTTCACATCTGGAACTATATTGTAGGTCTTAGTAATAGCTCTCTCCAACTATTCCTGTTGCTACCTTGCTTCCTCCCTTTCCTTGGCAACTTGCTTCAACTCCTTTTTTATTATTGCTTTCTTTGACTCCACCTTTTCTTTCACCAGCATCATACACTGTTCTGCTTCCTACATATTTGCAGCGATTCCTTGATGAAATTCATGCAACACTTGAAGAGGTAATGCAATGAAATTCAGTTGGACACTGTGCCATGTCTTGGCTCTCTCTTTAATCTGTTGCCACTTCACACTTCAGTGCCCGAACTAGAATATGTAACATCCTCATTGTGAAACTTGTTTCCAATCTTTTCTCTTATTGTGATGGTTGGGCTACCTTTTCTGGTTGCTTCATTTCTTGTGGCAACACATTCAGCTCCACGATCCCCTGCTGCACCTCAGCCAAGATCACTTTGTAGCAATCATCAATCTTATCCCAGGTCTTTGTGTTAATCTCTTGGATTTTATCTTCTATCTCATCAATGTCCCCATTAGTGAGGACAAGCGGCACTATGCCCTTGCTCTAATCTACCTTCTACTTCTTTCTTGGCTGTATCTTTATCACAAAGGGTGAATATTCTAATACCTCCACATTGTTACAATGTTCTTCATGTTCCTGCCTTGTTCCTTCTGTTTCTTCTAGCTCTTTGACAAAATGTTTCGTACTTGTACCTACACTTTGCAAGGTACCTTTCTCTGCGCCATCTCCTAAAACTGCTCCACCAAGTGGAGTCATACATTCTTCCTACCAGCTCTATAGTATCACGAGGAGGTCATCTCCTGTTACTAGATATGGAAATGGATGCCATGTCTCTGTTGGGTCCTTCATTGCTTTCACATATTCCTTGTGAAAGTATGCCTTAAACTCCACTATATGACAATACATCTTGTATAGGCTCAGTGACAGTATGGGTTACTTATTTAGCACTGTACATAAATCAATTTGCATCAACACAAAAATATTCAATTCTCCATTGCACGGGTTGGATCCTTTGTAAACCATAGTGAAGAATACCTCAATTCTTCACACACATCTACCTCCACAGTAAAAAATTGAAAATCTTCTGGCTCCTTCCATGCAATAAACGCAATCAGAATCAACAACCAAGCATAGTTGAAGGTCTTTCCTTCTTCTTGTGCCTCCCTGCAGTCCATAAAAAATTCCTTGCATAAATAAGAAGCATAGTTGAATTGGACTCCTTCCACACACTGCTCCACCAATGACACCACTTTTGTAGGAACCTCATTGTCCCTACACTTCCTCATAATATTCCCCACTAAGATATGTGCAGTGAAGCACACACCCTGATATTCGATAGAATTTATCTCGTAGCTATGGGATTTCTTAACCAGCCCGAACTTGTCTTTCATCATCTGGGCCATTTATTTGTCTTTGTTTTTACCCATGAATTCATCCATAGGGTCCTTTCCCTACTATGGAAATGTTGTTATTCTTCTAATGAGAATTTCATCAATTGGCATCCTCGTCCTAGCCAAATACAATCATCATGCACCAGTGTGAGGAGTTATCGCATGTAATTTGTACTGAAGGGGCTTCGACCAAAGTATGGCACATTTAGCATGTTTAGAAATCTTGCTCTCTCTCCTCCCGTAACCCATTATTGTGGCTCTAATATCATAACTCTGCTCTCTGAATAATGAACTTTCTTCAGGTTCCTACTAGGCTTGAACTACGGGTATTTACTTCTGTCGTTGAAATCCTGGTCTTCCTTTTTGAGTTGGGAAATCTTCCCCAACACTTCTCCTTCGAATGACACCTCTTCTAGCAACAATGACATATATGTAGCAAGTTTCCCTTCTTTTGGCTCCTTGGCAGACTTCGCGCTTGACTTTATTGGTGGCATAAATGTTGGGAGCACAGAGGGAATCTCCACATCCGTTGTCTCCTTTTTGTGGAACTAAACATCTTCTTCACTGTCATGGACCTACTGGGATCCCTCATGTTGTACCAATTTCTTCCATTTCTGCATGGGTTTTCTTCCCTTTTCCTCCGTGTTCTTCGACCGCACTTCCTTCAACGTCTTCTTTCGTGGTTATGTTCTCAATTCTACTGGAGAGACCTCTATTGGTCTCTTCTCCTTCATATTCTGTGGATGTCACTGCTTGTGTACTTACGACTGTATAGGAACATTTCTTGGTGACCTTAAAAACGTCAAGGACATAGGCACATTTTCTCCTACAGTCTTTCTTGCTTCTGACTCCATGATCCCAGTTAGCCCCTTCTTCTTAAGTATTCTGACCAAATCTTCCTAGCTCCTCTCAAACATGCAATAACTCTTCTTTATTTAGGCACAATTTCTGATCTCTCTAGGAAACAAGTGTAAAATGTGGCGTGGGATGCAGTTTTTATAACAATTTTGAATTCACAGACTCATGATTGGCTCTAGATTTGGTTCATCAATGCAGGTATGGGTTAGATACATCTAGCTGTGCTTCATAAATGCTTTTGTCCTATGACCTTCAATGCTAATTTATTTTTTAACGGTGCCATTTTTCCTTCCAATGGTCATATTTCCTGCTAACTTCATCAGGTTTCTTCTTTGGTGAGTCATCTCTTCTTTGTCACAGCTCCCTCAGACTTCGCCATACTTATGAGTATCGCACGCCATTCTTCCTTCGACAAAGTCCCTTCTTGTAGAGTAGTTTATAGTCCTGTGCCCACTTTCAACTCTAGGTGGCACTAAGACTTTCCCCCCTTCATTATTCAGTGCGACGGTCTAGGGACATAATCATCCATATATATCTTTAGTCTAGTACCATTGACTTTCCCATGAATCATTTGTCCATTTAACTTCGCAAGCTAAACAACTCCGCCATCTGTAATGTTCTTGACAATATATGGTCGCAACCAATGTGTCTTGAATTTCCCAAGAACTTAAAGAACTTACTGTCATATAATAATACAATATCCCCCTCTCAAAATATCTTCTTTTTGATGTGCTTGCCATGCTAGGCTTTCTCCCTTGCTTTCTACACTTATTGATGGAATCCTGTTATGAATCTGGCTTCTTCTAAAGCTAGTATACACGACATTCATTCCTTTATCATGTTAGGGTCTGCCATATCTGTGATAGTTGTAATCCTCGGGCTTGGCACAATATATTCCATAGGAATAAATGCTTCTTGTCCATATACTAGCTTGAAAGGTGTTTGTCCTATTAATTTCTTACATGTCATTCTGTATGCCCACAACACTGTCAAAATCCTCAAATACCAATCATCTCTATTTACATTGCACACCTTAGTCAATTCATTCTCCAGAATCTTATTAAAATCTTCCATTGTCTCATTTGCCTGAGGATGATAAGGAGTTCCCTTTTCATGGTAAACCTGAAATTCCCCAGTCAGTGCTTCAATTGTCTTATTCAAAAAGTGTGTTCCCTGATCAGTCATCAAGATCTTCAGATAACTAAATATGGATAATATATATTTTAAGATAAAATTCGTAGTGGTTTCTATGCTACAACCCTTTACTAGCTTTGCCTCGGCCCACCTTGTCAAATAATCCATCGTGGTGATGATATATATTGCACCAGTATTTTTGCTTGGTGGACTAATTGGTCCAAAAAAATAAATTGTCCATTTGTCAAAAGCATGCAATGTCACCTATGGTACTAGGGGAATTTCATCTCATCTAGACGACTTTTCGGATTTAGGTCTGGGTATGACAAAGGACCCTTCCAAGACTTTTTACTTTTGTGATGTGTTAAATTGCATTTTTAAAAGAACATTAATGAATATATCTACATGCTGTAGAGGACAGGAACAAGACAATCATTAGCAACATAAAAACATAAGCTGTTGATAACGGAGTTCATCTAGGAGGGACTACGTCTCCACACCCCAGTGTCAAGATGGTGTAGGCTGTTGCATTAAGTGTTATCAATAGTGGTGATGTACATAGAGGTGACGTCAATATCATAGAAGGAAAAATTCCCTCATGCAGGAGTGGCTCTAAGAGATGTTCTGCTACAGGAACTCTCAATCAAAAGACTCCTATCAGTATGACATAAAACTCATGCATGATGAGCATCCCGCCAACATGGATTAAAAGGGATCTCAATGTAAAAACATGCATGATGACAACAAGAGTATCCCAACAACATACAACAAAGGGATCTCAACACATAACATGACGAATCATGATAGCAAGTACATCACATAGAAGATTCCGCATGACATCAAGCAAGGAATCATGAAGACATGTAATAAACAAGATCTTGTATCAACATCAATCAAGGATCTGTGTAGCACAATGCATAAAGAAGAAGTACATGAACACATCATATACCTCACAACCAAGCGTCATCTGAAGAAGCGGATGTCAAACTGCTGAAGTTGCTCAGACCATCGATCTCACAGCATCGATCACATGAAAAGACTGCTCGTACATGAATGTGGACATCTACATTGGTACTTAGAAAGTGGCTGGAAAATGAAATAAGATAATGACAAATCTGAATTCACCATCAGATTTGTGGTGTCGAGTAGTGCAAAATCGACTGCCCAAAATCTGAATTCTGAAAAGTTGAGAATCTGGGGCTTAAGGAATCTTTTAGATTCCCCTAGGGTTACTCAAAAATTCTGCTCCATGGGTGGACTGAAAATCTACAACTCAGAGGGTGAATCTGATCTCGCCATTGTGATCCCTGCGGAAAACCATGAAAAACAAGTATAAACTTGACTATATTCCGACATGGAAAATTTTTACCTCCTTGGGAAAATTACAAGGCTCATGGTTTCGTTCCCTGTTTCTGCAACAATCATGGTTCCATGTGCATTATGAAAATGGCTTAAAAATGAAGAACTTTGGCGGAGAAATGGACAATGCCATTGCGTTCGTGGTGACGAGAGCTGTTGAATCTATATAAAATTTGTCAAAATATGACAAAGTGGAAATTTGGCCCTCCTACAAAATTCACGGTTCGTGCATTAAAAAATAATTAATTCACCTCGATTTGCATGCCCACTCTTGGTTCCTTCATCTCTATCTCGAACTATGTGCAATGGTGAAAATAATGAGATTATTTAAATTTTACCAACGGATTAACCAAGGAATCGGTTTGGCGTAGTGGTTATGATCCTGGTTAATAGGGAGGAGGTCAGGCGGTCAAACCCTCCCTCCTTTTTTTTAAACAAAATTTGGCTTTTTATAAAACACTCGGGTGGCTGGGCCCACCTTGGGCGGCTTGCCCTTGTACCCTCCTCCACTGCATGTGGTATGTGGTTTATGAATTAACTTTATGTCATTGTTTTTTGGGGCTGCCTGCTTGGGGGCTGAGCAGGTTTGACCCCCATCGGTCCCATATCCTTGTGATAGTGTCGTTAATATGGGTGGTTGGGGCATGGGCTGGGTCCATTGGCGGTGGCCCATGCCCACCCCCATATTACATGGTTTTAAACATGGTATGAGGTGGTTGAAGGGTTGGTGAGGTCATGGCCACTGGCCCATTTAAATATGGATTATGTTATATAGAGTTAAGGGAGGGCCGGTGGTGGTGATGGCCCGTCGGCCCAAACAAATTAAAAATTTGTTTTTTATGATATAAATCTTGGTGGTGGCGGGGGTGGTGGCCTGCCACC
>APFE031715301.1:0-20982 GCA_000404065.3 Pinus taeda | reverse complement strand
TTTAATAGAGAGGGCTCGTTGTTAAATTTTTAGAAAATAAGGGTTATTCGGAAAATTAATTAGGCCGCAATTTCGACTAATTTCGAGAGCTAGGTTTATGCCTCGGGGTCGGTCAAATTGTAGGACACTTAAACCTGGCCCACAACTCAACTTTGACCAAAAATTTGATTGGCTCGTTCTCCCTCATACGAGTTTGGATTGACAAACCGTTCACACCTCTGTGATTAGGACGACGAGATCTACACTCTAGTTCTAGGTCGAAGTCATTCTAAGCACTTTGATTTTTGAGCGTTCATAAGCCCTCTTTGTCCTATGTGTCTCTCTGGAGCCACCTGGATCATTTCCTATCCTTTGACATACATCACATACTTGGAAGTAGTCCTTTACATCCTTACATACAGTAGGCCACCATAGTACATCTCTCATAATCTTCTACGCAACAGCTTTTCCTGCATAATGGCCACTTTCCCCTCCTTCACGAGATTCTACCGGAATTCTTTGTCTTTCACACTTAGGGACATATCTTCACAATACTTCATCCTGTCCCATTTTATACAAGTGTCCCACAATCAGTGAAAAGCGAGCTGTTAGAACCACCAATTCCTTCTTTTGCTTTGTGGTGTACTCTATGGGCACCATTCCTGTGGACAAAAACTAGATAATATCTGCGAAGTGATCATTTGCGACTTTAATTGTAAATAATTTTGCATCGGGCATGTTATCTTCAAGACTTGTAGGTTCTTCTCTTGTCTCTATCCTGGATAGATGATCAGGCCCAACATTCAATCTTCCTGGCTTCACTATAAATTTGAAATGATATTCTTAGAATAATAAAAACCACCGACAGATCTTCCCTATTAAATAGGCTTATTCACTAAATACTTCAACGTGAAAAGATCTGTGAACATATTAAAGTGTTCTCCCAACAAGTAATGTTTGAATTTCTGTAGTGCGTACATCGTAGCCAACCCCTCCCTTTTTGTCATGTTGTAATTCTTCTTAGACAAATTCCTATTTGCAAATGCTATGGGATTATCAATATCTCCAACCCCTGGTTGCGCTAATATTATACCCAATTCTATGCAATATGCATCAATGTGCACATGAAACTCTTTCTTCCAATTCGGGAAAACTAGAATCGGTGTAGTTACCATCTTCTCTTTCAGCACGTCCAATCTCTTATGTCATTCTTCATCCCATTGGAATGTGACATCCTTCTTTAGCAACTTCTCCATCGGCGCAGTTATTTGTGCGTATCCTTTAATAAACTTCATGTCATAGCTCGTGTGTCCTAGCGTCATATGCAATTGTCTTACTATTTTTGGTGCTGGTAGGTTCACAATGACTATGACATTCATCGGGTCCACCATCAATCCATGTTTACAAACCACATTCCCCAACAATTATCCAAATGGTGCATAGAAGATGCACTTCTTCAAGTTCAATGATACTTGATACTGCCTACACGTATCCAACATCAATCTTAAGCTCCCGACATGCATTTTTAATAGCCCGAACACTATCCAATCATTGAAGTAATCTTCTAGAAACTTGCGTATATACTCCTTGAAAGCTTTAATTACAGCTTTGGAAAAAATGGCAAGCATTCTTCAATCCAAACAACATCAGTGTGTACTGATAGGACCCCCACTCTGTGGCAAACATTGTTTTATGTTTGTCTTCTAGTGCAATTCTGATATGGTGATATCCTAAGAAGCCATGTGTAAAAGAGTAAACCTCTTGTCCTCCTACATTATCCAACACTTCATTTGTAAATGGGGTGGGAAAAGGGTCATGCGGGTATGCATCATTAAACTTCCTTAAGTCCACATAGATTCTAATTTGCCCTTTCATCTTCTTCTCCTGAACTACCATGGGACTTACCCATTCAGGCTCTTCGACATGTTCAATTATCCCTGCTGCTAGCATCTTGTCCAATTCTTCTTTTACCTTTTCCTTATATTTTCGGTTTAGTCTATAAGGCCTATGCTTAACAGGATTTGCATCAAGCTTTAGACGAATCCTCATAACTCCAAAATCCCCTAGAATTCCTTTCATATTTGAAAATTTAGAAGGAAACAACTCCTGATATTCATGTAACAAATCTGTTATCTTACTGACAGTGTCTTCGTCCCAGTAATTTCCTATGGTTGCATACTTCGGTTCATCTTCTATCCCTATACTTACTTTCTTCATTTTTAGTGGCTGCATTATATCCGACATCTCTATTTTAGGCCCACTCACTTCGCGATGTCCTTTCAACTCCTTGATATCAATGATGTGAGGATCTTCGTCCTCTTCCGCATTGAGATTATAACATTTTATCACATCTCAGATCTACGCAGCCCAATTAGTTTTCCAAATAACGAAAACTTCATTTTCAAAAATATTCTTCTTAACTATACTCATGGTTGAATCTATATGTGGGTAGTCATCTTCAAATCTGAACGTCATCACAAATCCATCCACCATCTCTATCTAGCTAGTAGTGTTGTGTCGAAGTTTAGTCTCCAAATACCAATTCTTTTGGAGATTCTCCAGTGTGTGTATAAAGCCATGTACCCATTCCTCTCACGGAATGTCTTCCCAAGTTTCCATACATAGATGTATGTGTTCCCTTGGATTAGTTTGACCATCATATTCATCTGCAAATTGTGTGTCTACTGGACCAAATTTTACCCACATCAATCTCCTACATTTTTTCCAATCTGCAATATTATTCTTGTGAGCACCCCACCATCTGGTAGGAATAGCTCTTAATGCCCGATCCTAAGCTAACGATATCTGATCTTCTGGTAGCCGTATCTCATAATCCCTAAGGAACATATTTATATCACCCAATTCATCATACACAGCTAAATCACATACCTCGGTTGTCATGTAGCGGATTTCCTTGGTGATTCTTGCACATCACCTAGTCGATACTTCATGCAATTTGTTCTGCCAGTTCTTCAAATCCTCGTCTGAATCCAAAGTGTAGGAACTATCTTGCTCCCAAGTCAGCTTCCCATCTGCATTAGGATTGATCCACTCCTCTTCTTTCGCTGTGATCTGATAGATATTATCAACATCATCTGCACCATATTGTTGTTTGACAGGCTCTGTATATCTCACACCTTTTGATGGATTCAATGGAACAATAACTCTCATAGTATTGCTTTCGAATATCATCTGCCTTTTCTTCAGATTAATGATAGCCATATTAGCTAATGTGCAATCCAATCCAAGCAGTGTGGGATAAGGATTACTATCATCCACAATCTCAATTACTTCAAAGTCAGTGGTAGTGCATACTCCCTCAATGTCCACTATTGATTTTCCATCTTCAACTGAATAGTAGACCATTGCAGCTTCAACTTCCCCATCAATTTCCAAGTCTCTCTTGGAAAGACATTGGCATTAGATCCCAGATCCAAGATCACTTGGTCCATATCATACTCTCCAATCTGCATTGTAAGCCTCATTCCTTTTCCTATTCTCTTCTTGTGTCTATGCAAGTTACTCACTACACACATCTTGCTTTGTGGTAATTCCTTAGAAGCAAAAGAATCTATCAGCTCCTGTAATCCCTCTACAACCTTTTGATTACTTAATAGCCTCATACAAGTCTGTAGAAAGGACTTCAAGATATTCGAATCCACCTCCTGTGTCACAACAGGTACTATCTCGCAATTGTCGTTTTGCGCTTGTTGCGCTGCGGAGGTCGAGGCCCCATCATCCATAAAACTTCACCTCACCTCCATGAATACTTTCTTTATGTTCAGGACATCAAATGTAGGTCCTTTTTTAGCAATCTTCCTCACCCATGTGGCTTCAACTTCATTTTTTCCATCGACCTTATCGTTCCCGGTCACAGTTCCACTCCTTGTTATAGTGCCGGCGCACAATTGATCTTCTCTTGGCTCAACAATCATCATCTGGACATTCACTGCAGGCTGTTGGTTTCTTTTTTCCTGCATCTTCGTAATGAGGATGTGACATTCTTCTATGATGTGATCAAAAGCCTTACAGTAATTACAGGTTGTTGTTAGGTTTTGATAGGCTCTCATGAAATTTCCATCCTATCCATAGTCGTAACAGATAATCTGGCCACGACCTCGACTAGCTCCTCGTCCTCGTCCTTGAAACCCTCCTCGACCAATGTGCTGGCCTTGCTCTTCATGTGTCTGTTTGATCCAAATTTAAACAAGAACAAAACAAATTACAGATATAACCATAAATGTAGAGATTCAGCAGAAATAACACTTCCTTTGATTAATATCAAATAATGAAATAGGCTTACAAACAGTATGGAAATGATACTAGCTCGGTGATGGTCGCTTATCCCTGAGAAGAGATGTGGTGGCTATATGCCTCTAAACCTCGTTACAATGAGGAATAAGGGCCTTTTTATTATTGAAAAATAATAGCAAACCCTAAACAACCAAAACCCTAACCCGAGGAGATGTAACACCAAGAGCTTATGGGCCCCATTGGGGTTAGCTAGGTAGCCAACTTCCCAGGGTTGTGACTTGGTCATATTGTCTCTGTTTGGTGCACATGATACCTCATTGAAAAGATCTCTCCAAGAACTACGATGGAAAAAACAAACTAGAAATAGTTGCTGGCGGTAGATTGCCAAAAAACGTCCTTTAGGGCCTCAAAATGGCTCCAAAAGGTTAGGACCTGAAAAAGCTGCTAAAAATAGTAAACTATGTTACAATTAAGGAAACTGAAAAACTGAAAGAACAATGGTGGAGGTCCACATGGAATTGGCGGGTGGACACCAAATCCACCTGGATCAGTGTCCTTTGACTTGCAGTCTATAACTATCAGCAGTGTGCTCCATCATTAAGTCATAACTTCAACAATTTTTCTCATCATGGCCTACTGATCTACAAAAGTTACAAACCAACTTTTTTGGGGTCTATATATATTTCTGTAACAGATAACAGTCTTTGGAGTGATGTTGACCTCTCGTCCTACAAATTTCACACCATAAATTCTGATTTAATGGGTTAGGCACTCTAGTTGCAATATAATCTCTGAACATGGGGCATTGATCCTTATTGTGACCTTCCACCTTACATTTTGTATACCATACTTCCAATCTGGCATCTTTACCTTTATTAAGGTCCTATAATTCCAATGTCAAGTTAGTTATCTGACTTTGTATCTGTTGTACTCCTGTGTGAGTATCTCCAACTGATGAAGCTTCCAACTTCATCGCAATCTCCAATGCTTAAGATTGCGTCCCGATCTCTTGCTGTGTCAATGGAACCCTTATATGTGGCAACATCGCGGCTATACACCATTCTTTATGCTATTGTGGGGGTGTATCAAAGCTCACTTGACCCATCAACACCCTGAATCTCTGATCCAATTCCCACACTAATTTAGTCATCGCTTGTTTGATTTCTTTGAGCATTGTGATACACTGCAAATCTGATTTTGGCTTCTTAAACTCTACAACCAATGCTTGCTTGATCTCACTAATCATAGCATTCAGGTTACTTTTGGAGTATTTCATATACCATGTTAGTGCTCTCTACTGCAATGATATTATGAGTTGTGCCTTCTTCACACCATCATTATTAATTTGTCTCATTGTCCACGCTGCATTAGTTATGAACCAAAACTAGATCCCAGACCCCTAAAGACATGCAACTTAATGTCGTTAGCCATTCTTCTTCTTCCTGACGAGCTAGGTGGAGGTGAAGTATGAGGATGGGGATAGGGTGTGAAGGGGGTGGACGGATGAGGGATTCCAAAGATGCCCTAATTCTGCTCAGCTTTTGACTTCGACGCGCCTTTAGGGTGGGTGGGGGAGTATCGCGAGGTTGTAGGGTTACTTCTTTCTTCATCGCTCTTAGATCCTAACATAGGGCCATAACCAATCTTAGTAAAATTCTTCAGATCTATTCTATATCATTTTCTAGTTCACGTAGCTCCCGTTTCCAAATTATTTCTTATTTTCCCAACGATCAATATGATTTCATCTGCAGAGACCCCTTTTCACACAATAACATCTTAATCTAGAGCTTCAGATAATTCAATAACTTACCTCATGGTCCTTTGAAGAATCTTCGTTTAGCTTCGCTATAGGATACAACCTCGTCGATCGTGAATTCAGTGACAAGTCCTCACAAAATTCTATCCATCCAGAAATCAACAACCTTTGAGATACTGTTATCGATCCTCTTGAACCGTTGTATCAAATCAGGATTCCACTCCATAGGTTCGTCGCCTTTAAAACAATCCTTACGCTTGACCAACCTAGATATCCACTCAAGCAATTCAATGTGGAATGAACCAAAGAAAATCTCGTATTGTTTTTCAAAAATATATCTTTGTAACTGATCTTCAGTTAATAATCTAGGCTTTCTATTCTCTTTTCTTGCAAATTCCATTTCTTTCTATTCAACTTACTCCTAGAGTTCTTTCTTCGACGGACGCCAAAACATATCCCTTAAGAAGATCCGGGTCCTGACAACAGAACCATTTCTTTGTTTGAGGGGGCTTGACCAAGGTTTAGATTTTGCTGCGTACCAAAAAAACCCTCAACTACTGGCCCTTTTGGAAACGACCTACAAGAAGATTGCAGTATTACCCCAAGCGGCTATGGGAGGTTGCAGAACCAGGCTTCCGCAATTGAAGGGATATCCACAAAGTGGCGCCGTGCAATTATTTCTATTTTATATCAATATTATAACTTCTCATGCATAAGAACTTCGCGCAGATGATTAATATACAAAAACACATACACTTCAACACATAAATGTATATCTTATAGTTCTTCTCATAATTCAGTAAAAGGCACACATAACTACATACAAAACAATAGATAAATAAGAAGTACATAGATACAATACTTTCGCAAAAAATCTTCTTTATTAAGAAGATCTTCAATTACATTCACTTCTCTAACCTGCACACTCAACTGCAGGTAGTCTGCGCACTTAGTTGTAGACTCTTCAAGGTCTCTGTGCACTCAGCTGCGGAGCCTTCTCCAAAACTACTGACTATAGATGCAAAAAAAAAGATTCATTTATGCTTCTATCATTCATATCCTAAGATTGTCCAATTACAAAGTATTACATATCCTTTTATACAATTCATTTATACAAAAACCATGGTCCACGTACCAACAAAACCTTCAACTACTGGCTCTTTCGGCAAAAACTTACAAGCAGATCGCAGTCTTACCCGCAGCAGTTATGGAAGGTTGCAGAACTAGGCTTCCGCAACCGAAGGGATTTTCGTGAAATGGCATTGTGCAATTACTTTTGTTTTATATCGATCTTATAACTTCGCATGCATAAGAGCTTCACGCAGATGATTAATATACATAAACAAATACACTTCAACACATAACAATATATCTTACAGTTCTTTTCATAATTCAGTAAAAAAAACACACATAACTAGATACAAAACAATAGATAAATAAGAAGTATAGAGACACAATACTTTCACAAAACTTCTTCTTTATTAAGAAAATCTTCAATTACATTCACTTCTTTGACCTGTGCAGTCAATTGCAGGTGGCCTATTCACTCAACTGTAGACTCTTCAAGGTCTTTGTGCACTCAGCTACAGAGCCTTCTCCAAAACTACATACTACACACGTGGAAACAAAGATTCACTTATGCTTCTATCATTCAGATTTTAAGATTACCCAATTACAAAGTATTACATATCCTTTTATACAATTCATCTATACAAAAACCATGGTCTACATACCATGGACCCATAAAACAAGTACTACCAACCAATACACGTTACAAAATAAGGGCTTTATCCCATCCCTAAGGCCCTAAAAGTCCACGCGATGAATATTTCTTCGCTAGCTCCGTGCAGTCCACTCTTTTCACAAGGCTTTTTATCCAAAATTTGGACCAAGTTGGGCCATGCCCAATAGTAGCTGGGATCAAAATAAGAAGGTTAGCAAAATGGAAGAATGCACACAATGGTTAGTGAGTTTAAATTTAAAAAATAAGGGGGATCAATTTGAAATGAATGTGCATGAATTATTATCTTGCTTCGAGCTAGTTAACTATATTGAAGGTCCAGGAAGTGTGAATGGGTTTCCGAATCATAAATGGAAAGTCATTACTTATGTTGATCTGGTGCTAGGAAGTATGGTTGATTTTGTCTTCTTGGCCAACGCAATAAACTGAATCGATCTTGTCCCCAGTAAATCGATCCAAGTGTAATTTGATTGTTTATGAACTCTCTGGTTGATCTGGTCAAGTAGGGTGCATAATTTGTTTTAATATTGTTTGATTTGGTCATCGCTTAGTCGTCGGAGTGATCTTTGGTTGAAAAAATAGTTGTGTCCATTTTAATGATGTTGATTTAGTATTTTTTGGTTATGGGAATTAATTGATGATCCGATGTGAGGTTTTAACAATAGAAGGAATAAAGGTGGCCATAAACTTTAGGTTGGTTCACATCTACAAATTACATATGATGGTCAAATTGATGCAAAATAAATCTCTTCGTGTGGAATACCAAATTCAACAAAAAGAATCAACAAAATGAATAGTTATAACTGTATGTTCGTGATTCTGCACTACAAGGACAATTTTCAGTCTATATGATGTCTTCCAATTGATCTCTGCATCTATGAGCACAAGGATGGAAGTATTCTGCCTATGGATCTCTCCTTGCATTTCAAAATTATAACATCGAACAATATTGGCAAATTTGGTCCATTCCTATCGGAGTTATGCAATCAAGAAACCCAGGTCACAGGCTCAATCTTTCCTTGATTCTAATTCCTGTGCAATCAAATGCCTCTCGTCAACCCATATCGATTCCAGTAAAAAATAAATCCCATGGGCAGTATGGTTGGCAGTTAAAAAATCCTACAGAATGCATGGAAATCTGTGAAAATACCTCGCTAATATTGGAGATTGAAAGCCAAAAAGAGCCTACAGGATTGCAAATGTCTAAATTGCATTAACAATCACAGAGAGAGGAGCAATTCCTGCTTTGCCTAGTCGAGAGACCGTGTTGGAATCCTTGGTTATAGTCGTAGTTTGAATTCTTATTACCAAAGATTAACCATTCTTATTAGTGTGGTTGGTTGAAACTGAAGGCTTTATAATTCTAAAGAGCTATGCAACCTTGAGGTGATTTTGGTGTTTTGGGAGTTTCATTTAAACAATTTAGAATATTCATTTTGAAACTTTGATTTAATTCGCTTATGGAATGAGCCTTTCACATTCTCTATTTCAATGTAACGTTGACATTTCATGAGTATTGAGGATACAAAGGAAATAAATTTGACAATAGAGGAAATGAACTATGGGTCATTTACAAGCTCTCAATGTCAAAGAAGGTTGACAACAGATGAGATGCTCTCTAAATAGTAATTCTCGTTTCCCTCTATGACTGCGGAAATTCAATATGCTTCGAGAGAATCTTGATGAAGTGGAAGTCACACAAGTGGTAGTCTAAAGTGGTGTGGAGTGAATTACAAGTTGATGTTGATTCTTTGAACATAGCTCCCGATTTTTGCATAGCAGAACGTGGTATATTTACATAAGAGAATGTTTTTTTATGGTGTGTGAATTGTGATGGAGCATTAATGCGAATATATTACATGTAGTAGAGCCAAGCACACTTTTCTTCCTAATACTGCAAGTGACAAAGAGTTTTTGCAGACATGGTGCATATCGAGCATGACAAATCCTAATTGTAAGCATAGTTTGATGCAGTTCGTCGAAGAAAAAGACAAATATGGAATTAACTCTAGTGTGCAATTCAGCATCGACAAAGATGAAATATAGAGAAATGTTTGCATAGCTTAAGGAGATGGTCACATATCCAGTGTGTCGAAAGAAATGCAATTCTGGAGTAAATATGTGATATGAGACCGATGACAGTATGCGTGGCTAGTTCTGGTGTTGATTTCAGGTTGATGAACTGTGTAAAATCGATTTGGTAAATCATAAAAGTGAATGGGAACTTCATTTTATAATGATGATGCAAAGGTAGAATCAAGCAATGTTAATTGAAGGAGAATGTGTTTGGTTCGTTGGCAGAAATTGTAGACCATGTGCACTTTATAAGTGACAGATTTGACATTGGTCTGACAATATAAATGACCATGGTTGAGAATAGCTATGCGCGAATCCATTGTGTTTGCAGGGTTTTGATGATATTTGTAATATTATATTTAGTTAGCTGTCATTGATCGTGATATAGAGTGTTGGATCACGAAATCTTCATATTTTTCCTACATATTTTCCTATTTTTTTTTAATTTTTTTTGGACCAACAAGACCATATCTTATAATAACCTTTGTTCACTTAAGTATGTCCTTTTTCACTTGTCCCTTTCTTAGTCCATTCTACTTATAATTTGACATTAGAAATATTATTTTACGCTCTTTTATCATAAAACTAATATATGGGTTGTTTCAGGTTTGAATGATCCGTTGAAGCTTGCTTCTAGGAGCTTGCCAAAGTCAAAAGAAACAACTCATTACTCAAAGATATTTGTGGAGCAACTAGATCATTTGGTTGAGATCTTTTGTAACTTTATCTGTAATTAAAGGAGGTTCTTATAGTTTCACCCCTTCCATGGAAATCACTGTGTAAATGTTAAGACATCTTTTTATTTTAAGAACACATGAGAATAAAAATATTCACATGATGATTTTCTTATTGTAATTAAGATCTATAAAACAAATGATTGTTTGCTTGTGAGACCTAGCTAGAGAGAACAAAGATCAAAAAATAGGATTGGAAGGGGGAAAACACCACAACTTAGTAATCCTGATAGTTTTATTAATGAAAAATATTGACTTTCTGGTTCAATAATTTCCTCTGAGTAGCTTGTGTGCTTTTTAGTGCATCAACCCTTGATGAGGAGGAAGGGCCCTCCTTCTTAGTAGGGATCACTGGTTAGTTAGAGTAGAACACTTAATTCCATAAATTATTGCGGTCATTACAGTTAATTCTATGTAATTTCATTGATTATAGTAAGCTTTGGATGGTGTGACAACTTAAGTCCTGAACTGATCCCTCATATTAGTGTGGCATTGAATTATTTACTTTGTTGCTACAATTTGTATTCCATTTTCTTTAATGTGCAAAATGAATGAGTGATGGTTTTTAGTAGTCATGTGAGAGTGGTTGAATGACAAAGTAGCTTATTCTGTAATATTTCCTTTCATTGAATCTGTGTGGAGTGTGTAACAACTTTGATGATTGTTGAGAGTGAGTGTGCAACAAATTTTGGTTGAGATTATTTTATACTAGTCACCATTTGCCTTAACATAAACTTTGTGTGATAGTATTGTAAAAATTAAGCCTACCTAGATCGATAGTTAAATGTAAGAGTGGATTTGTTTCTTCAATTTAAAGGAACAATTGCTTCTCTCAATACTTTTTCCGTCGCTGTCGGGGAAGGTTGTTAGAGGTGCATGTGTGAATCAGTTCATTGATGTGCATGGTTTGAAGGTGTGATAGATGTGTTCTTGATTCTGAGGTTTCTAGGCCGTAAGATGAGAGGTAAGAACCTTAACATGGCCTTTTATGGATTAGGGCACATAGAATTGCATTGCATGAGTAGTGAAGAAGACAAAAACGGTGCCCCCAACCCTACTCATCGTGCAAGAGGTAAAGGACGTGGAAGGAAAAAGAAGAATCAAAATTTAGGAAGGAAAATTTATATACAGGAAATCATTTCAAAGGTTTAAGTAGAATCTTCCACTTAAGGAAAGGTAATAAAGAAAAAGAGACCAGTTAACATTACTCCACAGAAGCCAAAAACTCTTGATACCTTTGTTATAGCTAAGGAGAAGGAATTCAAGGATTCTTTAGAAGAGAGCCCTAGGGTTTCTATCCCTCCTATAATAACTGGAGGTGAGGATCAGATTCTAAAGGAAGACTACATGGATACAAATTTAAATGATCAAGGAATAACTTTGGAAGAACAATTTGTTGGTCATCCTACTTTAGATTTAGGAAGTGCAGTGAAACAATCTACTACTACAAAGAGTACCAGGGACTCTTTAAGATCATCAAAGTCACCTAATCTGCCTAAACTATCTCCTTCACCATGGGAACCACTTGTAACAACTGCTCATAATTTCCCAATGAATCCCATGGAAGGAAGTTCAATTACTACCTTTAATTTCCCTATTATGGATCTTCAAGGGAAGGAATATACCTTTGTATGCACTTTCAACTTTCTAAGGTATGGTCTCAGAAGATCCTGATACATTCCTATTTGAATTTGATGTCATTTGTAGAAGCTATGACTAGACCACCGAGCAACAAAAATTAAGTTGTTTTCTACCACATTTAAAGGAGAAACACTAAGATGGTTTATGGGACTCGGTGGGGGAACTATCACTATTTGGGATGCAATGAAGAAAGATTTTCTAGAAAAATATCAAGACTATTGTTGGTCAAGAGACTTGAAGGATGAAATATTCAGAATTGCCCAAACTCCATATGAGAACCTAGAAGAATATGTGGAGCGTCTTCAATCTAATTTGTAAAGGTCTCAATATAGTGATATGGATAAGGAGATAGTAAAAGACGTTTTTATTAAATGGATGCAGGAGATTTGCCTAAATATATTGAACCATTTTGGGAAAGGAGATATATATAAGGAACCCTATGATGAATTAGTTAAATTTTGCGGAAGGTGTTCTAGAGGATCTGCTAGAAATCAAACCACAAGGTTAGATCCCTTTGCTAGATTTTGAAGACAACAAATAATGGACAAATTCATGAAGAAATTGGAAATTTATTAGAAAAATTCAATTTTATGCTCTCGACATTGTTTATTTTCTGTTTTTAGAATTCATATGCTGGTAATTTCTGTACGGAGTTAAAACCTACAAAAATGTCTTTTTGCAATGACAGAAACAAGTTGGTTGGGTCAATTAACTTTCTAGCATGGAAGAAGAGGACCGATTTGATCCTCATAGAAAATGAAGTTGTGGAACATGTTAAGGGCTCAATAACTAAACCTCTAAAGGAAGGATCTCAAGAATTTGAAAATTACATTAAAGGATAAGCAAGGGCTCAAAGGATTCGTATTGAGTCCATCAAGGATCCCCTCATACCCTATGTATCAAAGTTCAAAAATGACTAAAGAGATATATGACAAGCTTGTGGAACTATTCTCCATGAGTATTGTTGGAGAAGTAATATCACTAAGAAAGGAACTCTACAAAATGAAGATATCCAAGGAAGAAAGAATAGTCTCCTATTTTATGAGGGTGTTAGAAATAAGAGACCAACTCCAAGAGTTGGGAAAAATAATGTTTAACAGGGAAATGACTACGATAATGCTCAATGCACTACCAGAGGAATGGGGAAACTTCACATCAAAAATCTATGGAAAGAAGGAAGCTAATTATTTTAAGGAATTATGGTCATTATGAAAAACTGAGGAAACTAGGTTGAAGGCAAAATTTGATGTAGGATCATGTGAACAAGCACAAGAATTTTCTATCATGACTAAAAGAAAAGGGAAGTCTCGGAAGGCTAGCGCTCATAATTAGAAGAAGAATATGACCAAGGTTTAATGTTATGGCTATCATGAGTATGGGCACTATAAAAGATATTTTCCAAAATTAAAGAAGGACAACAATAAAAGAGGAAGGGATGAAGCCCATATCACTGAAGAAGTGGAAGAAGTTGAAAAGAAGAAGTCCAAAAATGAAGAAGTAAGAGATCTCTACTATGATTGAGATGACCTTCTTCACCTAGTTCTTTCCAAGTCTTTGTTCTTCAATTCTTGTATAGATATCATTCTAGGAATCATTAGAGGCACTGTAGGATTCATCATATTAGGATATGGCATCATAAGAAGTATACAATATGAATCAAGAACTCAGGACCCCATAAGAAGCTTGAAAAAGAGATGAAGTAGAAGTCTATGGTAGTCACCTATAGTGAAAATGAGCTCTTGGTAACCTCATTATAAGCATAAGTAGTACTTATGGATAGAAGTCATCTAGCATAGAAATCGTCATACATCATTCAGGAGGAGAATTTGTAGGATGAGGATGATCAATATCCTCCATTGAATATTCAAAGGAAGATTCATCTATTGAAATAAGTAAGTTCCTTGCCAAGGGTTCCACCTTGTGAGGGATTCATGGGATAACAATATGATGAATAAGAAATGAAGTAGGTTAAGATGATTGAAGGATCTTCAATCAAGGAAGTTTCTGAAGGAAGATGACCAAAAGGAAGAAGTGAGGTATGTATTTATGCATTTAATAAAATTGAGTCATGTCACATAGTTACAGATAGCATGGATAAATGCTCCACCTCATGAGCATGATCAAGAGAAAAGGATCTCCTCCTTTGGAAATATGAATAAATGCATGGTTCACATATTGACTAGATGAAATCAAAATATTAAGTCTTGATATGGAATATGAGGTGGTTGATAAAAATGACGGAACTAGGAATAGAAGTTCTTGAGAAGAAATGTGTGAAGAAATCAAGGAGATATCGTGAAAGTTGAAACTAGTGCAACAAAGAAAAATAAATCAACATCTAATAACTAGAATAATAGACTGTGAAATCTCCATGGAAAAGGTGTGAAGACTCTAAAGAAGTCTGGAAATGAAGATGACCCTTGACATTTAATATCTTTTTGGAGATTTGTCAATATGAATGCAAGATGATGATACAACAAGCATATGTCATGATATAAGACCATCACAAAGGTAATTTGATGTTCATTTTTTATATTTGAATAATATCTGGATGGGATAGTGTAGGGCTTCCAAAGGAAGAGTTGTATATGTCATCTACAACTGATACTCATTTGGTGGGATGATAAGATCCTAAAGAAAACATGATGTGGAGAAGGTAGTTGTATGAAGGAAATATAGATATGGATTAGTGAATCTCTTTCCAATGAAAGAAAGGATGACATGAATAACATGATTCATGAATGAAAGTGATGGATCTTCTATGCCCTATGAAGAAGTTCCAAAAGATGTAGGATCCATAACAAAGAAGAAATTCATGACATCGAAAGAGGAAGTCCTACAAGCAACTAGTTGTTCCATGGTTTCCACCTAGAGAGCTACTAGAGGCAAGTCCTTGGTTAAGGTGAGGCTTGGTCAAGAGGGAGCTTGGGTAAAATCCTTTTATAGGAATGGGTGCATTCCTTAATTGGAATGGGTATATGCTCCCTAGTTGATAGGGAAAGGTAGGCACGTCATTCTTGTCTTCACTTGGGAAGAAAGAATGAAAGTTTGGGTAAGCATATGGCATCCAATACTCTTTGAGGATGTAGTAGGGAATTTAAGGTAAGAGTAGTTGTAGAGGACCAATATTCTTTGAGTATTGGGAATCCAAGATAAGAATAGTCCTAGTGGAACTTACTCTGAGAGAACCTGGGTGGGGTATGTTCCGAGAGAGACAATGATGAGGGTGTTTATAAATCATTTGTCTCACTAGAATTGTGTTCTAATCTTATGGAGAGATAGAGTTGTTAGTAAAGGCCTTGCTATGTGACAATTATAGATGATATGATGCTATAAAATTGGGTTACCAATCTAACACTTCTTATGAGAATTCTTTAGATTAAAAATGTCCAAGTACCTTGTATGAATTATGAATACCTCCCTAGTTAAGAGGGAGTGTTGAAATATGTAACTAGGTTCGAAATTCATAATGGCATGTGTAATCTGACATGATTTTATGTAATTGGTGTAAAGGAGAAAAATAAAATTATTTCTTTAATGCTTGAGTCATGGGTTTCATGTTCAAGGAATTTTGTTTTTATATGGATTAAGCTCCCATTGTGAGATCTTAGGATTCGTCATTAAGTCATAAAGACAATTGAGTCTTTTTCATGTATGAGAGACCATTATTGGGCATGATACATATTTATTTGAGTCATTATAAGAGTCAAAATACCCTCCAAAACCTTGTCACAAGTACTCAAACAAGTTGGCCTTCCAAAGAAGACATAGATCATTCTAGAAGGAGATGTTAACCTTGGCATGAGGACAAGTCGACTTATTTTCATTGGAAGATCACTATATAAAGGAAGACTCAACCTCACTTGGTAGAAAATGATTCAATAATCTGAAAAGGATAAGGAAGTATGAGAAGAAGGAATAATGGAGCCTCTCATCTAGTGAAGAGAAGGAGATCAAGATCGAAGGAAGAGAAAAGTAATTGCAAGTCAATTTTGGGCTAATTCCATTCACACATACGAGGAAACTAGGGTTTCCCTATCTACATGAAGTCCAAAATATATTCATCTCAAGAGAGTTGAAACAAGACAATAAAGGAAGCTACATAGAAGGTCGAATTCACAACTAAGTCACACATGGGAAATTTCAGTCACCTATAGGAAGCCGAAAGTTGCAGAGAAATAGGTCGAGGATTTCATACTGAAGTTGTTGAGCCAAGGGTTAGTGAAGAAGGAGAAAGTGCAAAAACTTCAATAAGTAATCAAATTTGACTTGAAGCAACAATTGACTTAGTCTTGGAGGGGTAATTGGTTAAGGGTCTCAGTCTTGGAATTCATCAATTGAAGATTGTATAGGAAGAAGAATTTGGTGGGATTTCCTCTCAAGCTTGGAGAGGTTTTGGCACTGGATGATAACCTATATATTTTGTCCTTTGTCTCATTTTTGTTTATGTTTTGGTAGCTATTTGATGAAGAAGAAAATGTGATAATAAACAAGTCAAAGAAGAGGCTAATTAAGAAAGTAAAAAGTCTTCACAAGCAATTATCATTGCTAGAGAAATCACCTCATCTCTCTACCTTAGATTTGTCAATTGGTGCCTCTAAGCAAGTCGGTGCTTGCTGATATTATGGGGTTGGTGCATCCTATGAGTGGGTGCTCACAGAATATCTGATTTAATCAGTTATTTTGAATTACATCATAATAAAAATAAACTTTGGTGTTTTTTTTCTCTCGGAAGGGTTTCCACGTTAAAACATTGTGTATTGATGTGAATGCTTTTGCGTTATTTAAATTTCAAATGATTGAATAGTTGGTTAATTGGATGTAAAAAGTTATAATTATAGATTCACCCCTATTCCCATCTCAGTAATTTGTGATTCCCAATAAGGAAAAAGAAAAAAAGAGTGAAGGATGAAAATGTAATGATATAACTTAAAGTAATAAATAAATAAATAATAACTTATGAAATGTAGATAGGTTAATTTGTGTGGATTTATTTTAATTAGGATTTAAATTCAAATTTTATGGGAAGGAGTGGTGGGAGTGAATTGTGGGAATACAATTATCTTAATAACTCGAGAATAGATTGATCCTTGTGTAATTCTTTTTATAGTGTATCGTAGTTGGACAAATTGTTCTTCCATCCAATATATGGGTTGGCCTCAACATAGGTTTAGTCTATATTTGAAAAAAACGGAAAAAGGGAAAAGAAAAAAAAATGGTATAAGAAGGGTGAAGAAAGAAAAGTAAATGATATAAATATGGTGTAATTTGAATGCTTTTTATTTGGACTTTTTTAAAAAAAGAAATGATAATAGCTATTACATTAAAAGGCATTGAGCTAAAGTTTAGTTTAGATACATGATTTACATGAACAAGTTGAAACCAGTAGACACAGTTTGAATGTAGTATGTATCAATTACCATCTAAACAATTCTGACCTTGAAGATTTTGAACAAAATGCTACAATATTTATAGTATTATACTTTTACATTCGCTAATAGTGACCTAAGCCTAAACCAAAATTTACAAACATCAAAAAGTTACAATAAAACATGAGGAATTATTCCTCTGCCTTAACCATTAAGGAAGGGGGACATACCTCTTTTTCCCCCACCACCAAATTTCACCTTGATTTAGCCTTGAATCAAAACTAGCCATGTGATCAACCTTGGATTTGTTTGATATCAAAACATGGATACATTTCTTATTGGGGATAAAGTAATACAACTAATAAATTTTCTTGAAAATATAACTTAACTTTGTGTCTGAGGGGATAAATATTGAATATAAATGGTGAATCATATTCAAGGAATCACCAAAGACAATCACCTCCTAAATTCCTAGATTCACAATTTGCCTCAAACCCTGATATAAGGCATGGGCTTCAACAACATTTTGGAAGTGTGACCTAAACCCCAAACATACTTATTTTCTTCTTTATTTTCTATGAAAAATATTACATCCCCCCACCCTCCTCTCCTGCCACCCTTGGGTTTCCTTTTGCTACTCCATTGAATCTTATGAAGAAATGCTTCTGCTCCAAAAGTGATTGATCAAATTCCTCCTTAGATAATATTACTTTCCAATTATTTATTAAACGTGTTTTCTCCCTGATAGCCAACTTTGGATCAAAAAATGTAATCAATTCTCATTACTCCCAATCCAACCTTTGATCCTCTTCATGTATTTTCTTAGCCTGAAAAATATTCTCTAAGAATCCCTATTATTGATCCCATCATCTTGATGACATCCTCCCTTTCATCTTGAAAAACAACCTGATTTATGGCCAGGAAAATTTTCCAACATACATATTTAAGAAGTAATTCCTAGATTTTCTTCATTAATTTTTTTCCCCGCAAAAGAGCCATTATAACATTTTCCCCACTTTTCCAACATGTCTTGCAGCGAAGAAGACTATATTACCCTTGATTTTAATTGAGATCAGTGTTGGATTATGGGGGCCCGACCCAGGTTCAGAGTTATTTAGCCAAACAAATCCCTACACTATTGGGCCTTTCGGCATCAGCCCACAGAGTGCGGACTGAAGTCTCACCCAAAGCAATATGGGAGGATGCTGGAACCAAGTTTCTGCACCCTTGAGATGGATGTGATGTTGGTTTGCTATGACTATACCTTCCTTTGCACAGGTTGTGGCTTGCCTTGTTCCACCCTTTAGTACCCTCACGAAGTGTTATAGCCAGTCTTCACATAGCCCTAACTAGGGGCTAAGATGCTTTCATGCTGCTATGGTAGTGAACTACTCTATTTACCAACCTAGACTAAGTATCTTACTTATCTTAGTGACATGTCTTAATTATCTTCACAAAAACATATATTCTTCCTTGGATTCACTTAACCTATACATTTATACATATTCGCGCATCATATAAGCGTTAAAGTGAAATTCATACCCAATATAACAGATGCATAAAACAGGAAATACAAACGGATAATTGATAGAAACTTCTCTTTATTAATACTCCCAACTGATTCTAGACTCGACTCGCCCTGCGCACTCAACTGTAGGGGTTCATGCACTCAACTGCAGACTACTAGGCCTCTGCGGACTTAGCTGTAGAAACTCTTCCTACTCTACAACCCAAAAATAGACTTTCCAGTTTAGATCTATCTCGCATACATCATTATTCCTTAGACATTCTATGATTAGCTACCTTAACTACTTAGAGCTTCACTCTATTTATATAATCCCATGGTCTGCGAACCATGGGTAGATCTTCTACAACTGACATTACATTATCAAAATTAAGGGCAGAGAACCCTGACTCTTTAACAAACTACGGGCTCTGCACCCACAAAATGCGGAGTCTTTATATTGGAATTACAAAATTGACCAAAATCTAGGCTATAAGCCCCCAAAACTGCCCTTGGGGTATCCCATGCCCAACAGCCCCCCAACACAAACATCGTGACTCTCCCTTGAGTCACTCCTTAGGTGTGGAGATCTTTGCGCGAAGACCTCGCAACTCCGATTGGATCGCTGCAAGTTCGACATAGCATTGAGCGGCTGCTTGCTGAATTTCCTCTACGCACTGTTCGGTGACTGTTGTTGTTGTTGAATTGATGCTTTGAATCCTTTCCTAAGTTACTTGTAGTTGCACGATCTTTGCTTAAATGGAGGCTGTAATGGTATAAATCTCATCGAACCATGACTATAGGCGCACTTTCAAAACTTCCTCTTTATGTGGAGCATCATCCACCTACTCCTTGAGCGCCTTTGCCTATTGCATCCTTGAAGCCTCTATGTAAGGGAAACCATCTGCGTGGTCCCTTTTAGCTCATCGTACCTCTATTTTAGCTCGCGCACCTCTGTCTCTAGGTGCTCTATGTTTGGGTCCTCCTGTAGGGTGGTGAGGACCTCGAACGACTGCTCGAACAAGTTTATGCAATCTGTCACTACACTGTCAACTTCCAACATTACTGCTATGATCACGGTGGTATGATGTTCTCTAAACTCTGGCGGAGTGAAGGCTACACTTTCAAATATAGCTTTGCTATCTAAATGTTAAGCTCTAGCTGAACCCTAGCCATTTGAGTTCTAGTGTCGTGTACCTCTGTGGCTAACTTTCGGACGCATACCTACACCAGTTTCTCTGCATGGATGGCCAACTCTGGGACCATCTGGCAGGATTCCTCCACAACTTGTAGTATCTGTCTATTCTGCGCCACTGCCTCGTTTCATTGCAAGCTCAACTGCTCAATGTTGATGCGCTACTTGCTCATTTCTTGTATAGCGCAACTTTCCCTGGCCCGAAGTTCAGTAGTGTCTCTATCCTACAAAAGATAGAGAGTCTCCTGAGGGAGCACAACCATATTGAACCTGACCTGTTACACTGAATTTTGTCACCTTGACTATCTGCAGTTTATGTGGCCTCATCAATAGCCACATTGTCCTCTTTGTCAAGCCCCATACCTCTGCTCTTCATGTCAAAACTTCAAAGAGAGAGAAAGTCCCTTGAAAACATGTTTATCTCTGGGTATGCAGGTTCTCTCTACCTTGCCTGCGTGTACGCATCCCAAACTCATTGTACCTGCGTACTTGTACGCTCTGTAAGCCAAAGGATGGGTGCGTACCCTGTAAAGGTCAAAAGGCGCGAGTTTCATCTTAAAAAAGTTACTTGTGGTCACTTCTAGAGCCTTCTAGAAGAGTGTTTGACGTGTATTGAGCGCCTCCAGATGGTTCATGCATCCCTATGATAGAGGAACTTATCCCATCAAGAGAGGAGCTACCCCATCCAAAAGAGGGAGTATCCCATTGATGGTGGAACTGAATAACTTCCTCT
>APFE031715291.1:38902-52588 GCA_000404065.3 Pinus taeda | reverse complement strand
AATTCTTCATCGGGCAGGTTGAGACACTTCTTTTGGTTAAGTAATCCCCACCATGTGGCTGCCTCCTCTCTAAATAGCTCCACTACAAACCACTTCCAATTGTTTTTCCATAATGATTTCTGTTTTTTTATGTATTCTTCAATAGTAGGACCATTATCTTTTCCTGTAAAACCGTAACTCGCCATGAAGAGGGTTTTGAGAAAATTCACTTACTTGGCGAAAATTTTGAAATTGTCACAGTTTCGTCAATATTTCTCAGAATCTCTATTATAACCTGCTTTTGGAAATGTAACAACCCTTCTGCATCTGCCCATGTAATAGAAATCCTGATCCAGGCACTAGAATTCCAGATCTGTGTTGCAACTTTCCCGCCGTCACCAAAATTTCTGCAAAAAGAGCTGATTTTAAATCAGCGATATCTCCCTCATCCGGGCTCCGATTCAACTGAAATTTTTTTTGAAATTGGGTATTTTTTCACAAAGAATCCAGATCTACAATTATATTTTGCAGATCTTGCACCAGGACGTCTAGATCTGCGCCGCAAATTCGCTGCCCCGAAAAATTGTCTACAACCCTACTGATTTTTAGATCGGCAATATCTCCTTCATCCGGACTCCGATTTGAGCGATTGTTTTTTTGAAATCGGCTATTTTTTCACAAAGAATACAGATCTGTAATCAGATTTTGCAGATCTTGAACCAAAACGTACAGATCTGATCTGCAAACTCGCCGCCCTTGAAATCCTGCAAAAAGAAAAAAATTCTCCACTTTTGTGCCAAAGAAAGTGCTCTGATACCACTTGTTGTATATCTAATGAATCTTTATTGATAAAACCCTTAAGGTAGGGCAACACCATCCATTCACTCCTTAAGGAAGGAGAACACTCCACAAGCCATATGCTTGTTCATACAAGACTATTTCTCTTCATATTCATATCTCTCCATGTGGAGTCTCTAGCCTCTATATAGGCCTCATACATACAATACCATACATCAATACCATGGTTTACTTATATCATCAACTAATACCATGGGCCCATTACATTATTATTAACTACTTGTGGTCCCTTACATGACATCGGTTAACCACCTTATTTATTACTATGGCCCATCCCATTATTATATTATTACCTTGGGTACCTCCCTCGGTACCCCATATTACCCCCCCTAGGTACATAACAGTATCCGAAAGGTAATGATTTTACTTTGACAGCATACACAGACGCAGATTGGGCGAGTTGTGTGGATGACAGAAAAAGTACAAGCGACAGTGCATTCTATCTAGGAGAATCATTGGTGGCATGGCTAAGCAAAAAAAAAACATCAGTGTCTCCATCTACTGCAAAAGCTGTGTACATAAAAGCTACAGCATATTGCACTCAATTACTGTGGATGAAACAAACACTACAAGACATGAAGGTAAATTTTAATGAACCTATATCTATCAAGTGTGAAAATACAAGTGCAATAAGCATTTCAAAAATCTTGTGCTCCATTCAAAGACTAAACATATCTCTATAAGGTACCACTTTCTCAAAGAACAAGTGGTTGATCGAACAGTGAAAATAGAGTACATACCCACAAAGGAACAAATAGCAGACATTTACAAAACCCCTTGCTAAAGAACCATTTGAATATCTGAGAAACAAGTTAGGGATCAGAGTCTCTTCACTAATGTGCATTTCAAAAGAACTTATAAGACTGCAAAGTATATGAAATCGAGCACAATCTAAGGGGGAGATTATAGGAGTAAGAAGGAATCATGAAGAGGAGCACAAAGGTTATGATCATGATGTTGGGTCATGGAAAATATATGTTTTTCCTCTTCATTTGCTTAATTAATCATATAGTTTTCATGAATATTCTCTCGTCTTGAACATATTCTCGAAGAAAGACCGTGAAAAACGAATAAAGAGAAATGTTGAACGAGTTACATGCTTTTATCATTAAAAGCCTACGGTTTCGCTCTTTTATGTGCGGGATGACTAGATTGGACAATTGATGTTCCTTTGGATAAGACAGCAGCGCCAAGAAAGGACGATGTTGTTATTACAATTGCGTGGGCCAAGCTAAACACGGGAGACAAAACATGGAATTGATGTGGAAAATTTGATTATTCAGCCGAGCAATCCCGAGGATCTTCCAATCCTCAAGATAAGCTCCGATTTTGCTAGCATTTGATAGAGAATAGATAGCACTAGTAGATGGAAAAAGAAGAGGAACTTTTGTAATCATTGTTAATTTCCAGCAAGACTATGAATGCAGATTCAACCTTAAGGGTTGTAGTGATTTTGTAATTTCTTTTTGAAAGTAAATGAAAAACTTGGAGTTTCACATTAAATCTGTGTATTAAGCTTCTATCGCAGTTCCTTTTAGAGGTTTTGAGCCCGGTCGCTGGAAGATTTACTGCTCATTTGTATTATGTTAATTATTCTTTACTATTAAATATTGATATTGTTGTTCCTTCTACAGGTTGAGATAGATTAAGTTTTATATTTCAGTTAATATCGTTTTTTACAAAAAAGTAAATCTTGTATATGATTTTTGTTTTCTCTCTATATATGCTTTCTGCAATTACTTCTAGCTTTGGATGCTCCTTGTGATTCACATGATTTGAGTAGTTTCCTTTAATACATGTGGATTTGATTATTTTGTTTGATTTCCTTTTTGGCATTTAGAATATTAGATTGAGATCTTTGTCTGAAGTAGTTTGAAATTGATTTATCTTTCCAATTTCAAACCATAGAATAATCTTTGCTTTGCATTTGAATTTCTAGATTCAATGAGTTGTTGAGCAATTGTTTATTTCTGCAACGATTAGTTAGGATTTAGGATTAATTACTTGCATCCCAATCTTTGATTGTTATCGCACAAACAGTGCTCACAACCTTGAAATAGAAAGACGAATCCCAAGTTGACGTATTAATGTAGGATTAAGATTGATTATAAAGTCATCTTAGTGCACCAACATTTTTGCGTTATTGTCGAGGAGGTTGTCAAGATAATAGTTAATTTGTATCTCTAAAGAGAATTGGGTATTGAAAATGGGAGGTAGGAACTTGCATACACAGTAAGCAAAAAGCTTGTTCCTAGTTCCCGCTCTCAGTAGATATGCAGAGGTTGTGTAGGTATAAGTGACTAGGAGAAGAAAGGCACCAATAGATCAGAAATCAATACCAAAAACGACCAAGGCCCAGGGATCGAAGACCCTTGGGAGACCGACCTTTATAGACGAAATCATTCAGAGAGATGAATCTCAAGCGTCAGTATGACCCCAAACAGTATCGGAAAGGACTCTACTTTGGTCCCTCAAGCAACAAAATCACCAACTACAGCTCATGCTAAGATCCATAGAAACACCGAAGGATCTTAGCAAAGTTTTCAAAATACAAATAATCTACACTCTAGTACTTCACAAGAGGGAAAGTCATGTAATTTTAAAGAAGGAGATGGAGAAACTAGTGGATCTCCTAAAGTAGACCCACAGTCATCTGAATTAGTAGTGACCCTGGCCGAAAAAGAAGTACCTAATATCTCATATATGAGTAGTGTAGTAAATCCCCTTCGAATTTTGAATACTCCATCCACCCAGATAACACCTCTTGACCAAGAAATCCCTGAATAATATTGGCACATCTTTGATCAAATGGCAAATCAACCACCTCAAGGTTAAACCTCGACGTTGGAATACTCTATCGTCGATCCAGTAGCCAATGCCCTGATGAAGGTCATTCCTTTACAAAATATCCCAATTTTTCACGGGATGACCTTAGAGGCTCTAGATGCTTTTCTATTTGAGTTTGATGTCTTGTGCAGAGGATATGACTACACCACTCATCCTCAGAAATTGAAGTGTTTCCCCTCTACGTTAAAGGGAGTAGCTTTGTGATGGTTTATGGGTTTAGGTGGAAGTACCATTAACTCCTAGGATGACATGAAGAACGTTTTTCTCACCAAGTACCAAGACTACTATAGGACTAGGGATCTAAAGGATGAAATTTTCAAAATGTTTGCAAAGGACAATGAAACCTTAGAAGAATATGTTGAACGGTTTCAATATAATTTGCAGAGACCCCCCCACTCCACATTACCAAAATCAGTCTTGAAAGCCATTTTGATAAAGGGAATGAAAGAAGAATGGGTAGAAACTTTAAATCTAATGGGGAAAGGTGACATTTATCAAGAGGAATATGATGAAATTGTCCAATTGTGTATCAAGTGTTCACGGCGTAGTACACGCATCAGACTAGGAGGGCAAGATTCCATTACTAGAGGAAGCAGGCCTCCCAGCGGAGGTATGACAAGTAAAGAGATCAACAACCTCTTGGAATATTTCAATACAGATATCTTGGGCACATTGAATACACAGATAGACGTCTTACATGCCAGACAAAGACAAGCTGAGGCAGAACAAACGCTAGCCATATTCTGTCCATGTTGCTGAAAGAAGCACAATCAAAGAGAATTTCCTTTGGGTATGATTCAAACATGCCCTATATGCACCAATGACCATGCAACGGATCAGTTTCCATCACTTATTTGATTAAAAGCAGTGGTCAAAAAAGTTGAGGAGGGAACAAAGTCGGCATACTTAATGGCTTAACATCGACAATGGCAAGCACAACCGTCAGGTATGCCACAAGACCCTTCTTTTTTCTTTCCTACACAATATAATCAAAAGAAAATCCTGGAACAACATGGCAAGGTCAACCGCCCCTCTTTTCCTAGTAATCCCAACATTATTCCATGTCACCCTGGCCAAACTAACCCTTCCCAGGAGTTGGTTGGCCAAATTCACAATGCTCTGCCCCCTTCTAGCAAAATTTAGCTAGTAATCCTTACCCTTCACAGTGGGCTGCTTCCACCTCACAGAACCCAAATTGGTCTCAAAACTAGCAGCACCCTATGGAGATGAACAATCTACCCATGGGAACGAGTTCTCAACCTCAGCCCACATTGCTAGGTCCATTCCAGAACCCTCAATCTTCAGTACGCCCCCAATTGCCAGCTCAACCAAATCTGAATCCTAATAATATACTAGTTAAATATGTACAAATTCTTGAGAATTCAGATAATGACATAGAACCAGTAGAATGCAATGAGCTTCTGCGAAGGTAAGGGCGTATTATTACTACAAAAGAAAATAAAGAGACTGATAACGAAAAACAACCCACAATAAATCCTTCGACTATGATTACCATAGAAATAAAACAGGGATAAGACACAGTCGAGCAACAGAATCCTGATAAAATTATAATTTCTTCTCCCTCATTCCCTGAGAGACTAGCGATAGCTAAACCTAATGTATATCTTGATTTTGATATCTTAGGGGAATTGAAAATTTTGTGTATAAAGATTCTGCTCCTCCACGCCATACAAGACATCTCAATTTATGCAAAGACAATTAAGGAATTATGTGGGAAGAAGCCTGGGAGGAAATTAAAAAAACCACCAAAAGTACATGTGGTAGGATCTTTATCCATTCTGCTTTTGGGTAAACAAGTACCGATTAAATATGAAGACCCAAGAAATCATGTAGTAACAATTCATATACAAGGCTGCACCTTTCCAAACACACTAGTATATTTTGGGGCAGCCATTAATATTCTAACTACTGAAACTTGCAAGGTTCTAGGCATTACAGCTTTAGAACCCACCTCAACCTTATTAGAACTTGCCGACAGACTAGTAGTTAAACATGAAGGAACCTTACAAGATGTGACTATTTCTTTCGATTCATAGGAATATCCTATGGACTTTCTAATCATCAACCCAAGAAGTAGGCTAGATGGACATTCTTTGACATTGGGTCGACCTTGGTTAGCAACAACAGATGCTTATATAGGATGTCATGCAGTTAGCATGACTATCACTCAAGGAAACGTTGTGAAGAATCTTGTTTTGTATCCCCCAGCTAAACCAAGTTTACCTATTGTAAATACTCAGTTACACCCACCTAAATAATTGGAAGAAAATATACGCTCTCCTCTCACACTGGAAGAAGCTCTTGAATTTAAGAATCAAACGGAAGATGATGTGATTAATAACTTCATTAATAGACCGGTTTCTATGAATAATCCAACATGCCATGTGTTAAAGGCCATCCTCAATAATGAAGCACGGGGAGATCCCTTGAGGGACACAGACGATCAACATATACCCATGACTGGTTTTTATAACAGTAGGCCAATTGAGATTGAACCAGGTAAAACGCTTAACATCAATAGTAACTTAGACAATCCTCAACAACAGTCTTATTCAAGTTCTTCGGAAATATAAAAAACTTTTTCCTGGGAATACTCAGACATGAAAGGTATAGATCCTCAGTTGTATACCCATCATATTTACATTAAGAAGGATGCCCGCACCATCCGACAACCTCAGAGAAGCTTGAATCCGCACCTCAGAAAAATTGTGAAAGAAGAACTGCAAAAGTTGTTGGATGTAAATTTATTTATCCTATCTCAGATAGTCAGTGGCTCTCCCCGTTGGTAGTCGTTCCCAAGAAAAATGGGAAATGGAAAATTTGTGTGGACTACAAAACTAAATAAATCCACCCAAAAGGACCATTTCCCTCTTCCTTTTATTGATCAATTTCTCGATACCTTAGCAGGGAAACAGTTTTTTTCCTTCCTTGATGGCTTCAGCAGCTATAATCAGATTCAGATCACCCCTAAAGACCAGGATAAAACTATGTTTACCTACCCTTGGGGTACGTTTGCATACAGAGTTTTACCCTTCAGTTTATGCAATGCCCTAGCCACATTTCAAAAAGAAATATTGAGCATTTTTTCTGATCTGATTAACAAAGGACTTGAAATTTATATGGAAGATTTTACCCCCTACGAAAGTGACTTTGAGCAGGGTTTACGAAATATGAAAAAGGTACTTGAACGATGCATTGCTACCAAGCTATGTTTAACCAACGTAAAGTGTCACATGATGATGACCGAAAGTGTGGTTCTGGGACACTACATCTCTACGGCTGGAATACAGGTAGATCCAACGAAAATAGAGGTAATTCTTGCACTACCCACACCCGCACATAGACTGAGGTATGTAGTTTTATTGGATATGCAGGGTACTAGCGTAGACTTATTGAAAACTTTTCAAATATTGTTGCACCTTTATATGTCTTAAAAACCAATATTGAATTTGACTACTCTAACAAATGTGATGTTTCCTTTGCATATCTAAAGAAATTGATTTCAACCACACCAATATTAAGTGGACCGAACTGGGAGTTACCTTTCCATATCTCTACAGACGCATCAGACACATCTATAGGCGTTGTACTTGGACAAGAAGAGCACAGGAAGCCCTACGCTATCTATTATATTAGAAAAAATCTTACCCCTGCTGAGTTAAATTATACAATAACCGAAAAAGAATTTTTGGTCGTTATACATGATATCAATAAGTTTAGACAATGTATAATAGGCTATCCAGTTTTCCTGCATACTTGACCACTCTATTATCAAGCACTTGGCCAACAAACCAATCACTAATGGGTGAGTAATCCATGGTTGTTATTACTGCAGGAGTTTGATATTACCATAAAGGATCGGTCAGGAAAAGAAAATCTTGTTGCAGATTTCCTATCTCGGGTGCCTAAGATGAATGATCAGTTATCAGTAAGTGATCAGTTTCCAGACAAACACATGTTCGTTGTAATAATTAAAGCACCTTGGTATGCGGATGTAGCGAATTATTTAGTATTCGGGAAGTTACCAACACATCTGTCACCCAAGGAAAGGAATTTGATTGTCCAATGCAGTGCCCGATTTTCATGGATTGATTGGCGTGGTAACTTTTCCACATTGGATCTGACTTATAGATTTGAAGGTGTATTCGAGAAGATGAGGTCTATGATATCCTGAAAGCCTGTCAGAAGAGCCCTGTGGCGAACATTTCGTAGATCGCAGAACTGAGCATAAAATCCTTTAGATGGACTATTACTGGCCACCATATTCAAAGATGCCAAGAAATATGTTCAAGCTTGTGATAGCTACCAGAGGATGGGTCGTCCGATCCAAGCTGATGAGATGCCATTGCAGCCCCAGTTGGTGGTGGAACCCTTTGAAATATGGGCGCTTGACTTTGTTGGGCCCTTTAATCCACCATCAAATCAAAAGGCCCATGTATTGGTTTCCACGGACTATGTGACTAAATGGGTAGAAAGAGCAGCCTTGCCATTGGCCACAAAAGAAACAGTGATTAATTTCCTTTTTGAAATGTTCGTACGATATGGCTTACCAAGGGAGGTAATAACCGATGGAGGATCCTAGTTTACAAGACATAAAATTTCGGCCACCCTATGGAATCATCATACCAAACATCGAGTTACTTCTCCGTATCACCTACAAGCAAATGGACAGGTAGGGAGCACAAACAAAGTCCCAAAAGCAATCTTGACTACGACAGTCTCGAAAAATCGACGAAACTGGGCCGCTAAACTTCTAGATGCCTTGTGGGCCTATCGCACAACATGGCGCAATACTACTAGATACTCCCCTTACCAACTTGTTATTGGCAAAGAACTGATCTTCCCAATAGATTTTGAGATAAAGACTCTTAGGACAGCCTAGGAGGTTGGACTAGATGTTATAGAGGCCCAACCACAACGATTTCAGTAATTAAATGAACTATATGAAGCACACTTACTTGCCTTGCAACATACAGCAATTATTCAATAGCAAAGGGCCAAGTGGCATGATAGGCTTATTAAAAATAAATCATTTCAAAAAGGTGATTGGGCACTCCTCTATGGCTCCAAATTTCATGAATTCCCAGGGAAACTACAAACAAGGTGGCTCGACCCTTATGAGATTCAAGAAGTGCATAATAATGGCACCATAATTTTAATCACCATTGACGGGTCTGGTGCTCCCTTTCTAGTGAATGGACATCGGTTGCGACTTTATCACTAGCCATTCACAAAGGAATCTTTCTATCAGCAGGTAAGTAATGATCCTACTCTCCAAATCATAGTTGCAGGGGATGGTAACCAAACAGCTTCATTTCTGTAAAAAAAATTGTTTTCTTTCCATATTGTAAATAATGTACATATTATCCTTGAAAATGGTTGAGAAATTTTATTTTTCTTTCTTTTCTTATTTAGCATGCTGGAATTTTGATAAAAACATTGTTTTATAATCAATCGTTTTTCTCCACTTTAAACAAAGTGTTGTTCCCTTTGCGAAGAAACAGTTGTTTTTCCATTTTAGAAGAAACAATTGTTGTTCCCTTTTTTAAGATACAGTTACTACTCCCTTCTCAAAGAGATAGTTGTTGTTCACGTCTCGAAGAAACGGTTGATGTTCCCTTCTTGAAGAAACAGTTGTTGTTCCCTTTTCAAAGAAACATTTGTTGTTTCCTTTTCGAAGTAACAGTTGTTGTCCCCTTTTAGAAGAAATAGTTGTTGTTTCCTCTACAAAGATACAATTGTTGTTCCCTTTTCGAAAAGATCAGTTGGTGCCCCCTCTTCGAATGAAACATTTGATGTCCCCTTTGTCAAAAGAACAATCGTTGATCCATCGCCATGAATGATTGTTGTTCCCATTACTATTATTCCATGCTGGTCATTCCTTTTGGTTACGAGTTCGACCTAAATATTTAAAAGTAGTAATCTTTAGAGTGCCTCTCGGCGCAATAAATTTAGAAATCGAAAAATTAGAAGGAAATATAATTTCAACAGGCAACATCGAGATAGAAACCATATTATTCCTTGTGCACTAGAAAAAAAATTGTATTATTCATGTTAAGAAAATGAGATCCCCATTAAGTTAACTTTTATTAGTTTATGGTTGAAAATCAGAAAAATTAATTGTATATCCTATCGCCAAAGTTTAGAAATGTCAAGAGGAAAGGATAAATGTACTTCAAAATTTCAATGAGGTGGAGTTAAAATCTAAAAAGAGATTATCTTTGAACCATCCAAAAGCTAAAATTCAACTAGATTTTTTGTTATCCTCCAACTAGAGATGTCAATAGGAGAGTGTTGTGGCCAGCAACAACCCCCCCTTCTTATCCTAAATAAGTGGGGACCCTTAGTCAAAAAATTTAAAAAAGTAATTAGTGCTTGTATTTCCTTTTTAATAAAACTTTCCATCATAAACTTAGGAATATATCCTAGAAAAATCTAAAAAGCTTAAGTTTCATGATAAGGTAAGATAAAATCGCTCCTTAAGAAATATCGCATCGCAAAAGGAACAATAGGATACTCCCTTACAAGACGAATTCTAAGATTGCGAGATTGCGATGCGAGACTACATATTAAAAAATATATATCCATTGCATGCATCAAAAACCGCTTATGCTGAAAAATCTTAAACGCCTATATGCGATGGAGCATATCGCAAAATCGCATCTCGCAGAAAACACTTTAACAGAAAATTGTCATATGTCTTGCTCTTGCGATATTGTGATAGAACGACAGGGCAATATTGCGACAAAGTGGCGGAATGGTATCATGAAAATATGATACAGAAATCTACGATATTGTGAAGCAAATCGTAAAATTGCTTCATCACGAATATTTCGGGCTCAATATTCGAGAAAACTTTTTCCATGAACTGAGACCTAGTTATGCGCTTTAATGCTAATTAATGAGTTAGTTGCTAGTTGTTGCGCTTATCAAAGAGTCAGTTCACGTAAGGTGGTATAATTTTTATGTATTTAGCATTTAAAAAGCTTTCCCATCACCTTTCCTTACCATTACTCTCACCTCACTTGTAAACTGCAGGAACGAAGAACAAAGAACTATACAAAGCAGTACACAGGATATCATGGGGAAGAAAGGCAAAGCTCCAAGCTCTGAAGACAAAGAAATGACACTGCTATATACAGACACCGCTTGTAACAGAGATGCTGGTATCACAACTTGGGAAGGCATGTATAATTTACTTGAAGAAGAAAATCCCAAGGTGATGGAGGTTACGGCTACTACTGGTTCACAGGGGTCTTCCAAGGCATAAGTTGCAGATTTAGCTTGTCCATTCTTGCACCGGATAGTGGCAAGGCTCACATTCTCCCCTACACATATATGATTAAATGGGTACTAGACAGTGCAGACATAAATAACAGACAATTTAAAACTTAGGGTCAAGAACTTACGGAATTACTATTTTCACAAAATTTGTGCTTTACATCCACTAAAAGAAAGCGCATAAGAGGCGAAAATCGCACCAAGGAAGCCCGGATCAAGAAACGGAGGCAGTTTAACGCTAATTGCGCATCGCTGGGTAAAACTTATTGAAATGGAAAACCTCTAATTTCTCAGTTACCTGTAAGCCCAGAAATTCGGAAAAAGAACGCTAGAGGTAAAGAAGTAAAACTTGAATCCTAAAACCAGTAGTAATTGTCTGAAATATCTTCAATATGGTATGTACATATGTACATAAATTGCAAGCATACTGGAGACAGAAGGCTCAAGAAAAGGCAAAATCAATCAAAAGATTAACTAAGTTGAATTGGGATTCTTACTGGGCGTATTTGGTAAAACCACACAGCCAGTGTATGACCCTCAAATGCATCACCAATTCTGCCGAAAAGATGGCGCCAGCTCTTGCTGATTCCGTTTTCGCAGGATAGTTGAAGTCTGAAGTCAGCCAGCCAACCCTACTCAAGCAAATGTTGAATGCTTGCGATTTCAAGGATCAGATATAGAAATAGTTAATTGTTAAGTTTAGATTCAATATTAGTATTAATTTTGCTTTACTTTTGCCTAGAAAAAGGACGGTCATTTAAACCGTATCATACATTTTTGTAATACGTTATTTTTAGATTTAGTTAGTAGTATTTAAACCCTTCTCATGCATTTAGAGAAGGGTCCATAAATTTATCAAAAACTTGTCCTCAAAACATGCACTTTTGCACCCTCCAAGGAGGTTTTAATGAATGAATGGAACAGGATTTATTGATGTCTGCATTTAACATCTGCTACTGATGTTGCACTTCTGTACTCTTAGTGGATGTTGGATTAAGAAGAGATAAATCATTATCGCTTGAAGCTCGTGAGTAGATCTTGTTATAAATGGTACTTTTATCTCTTAACTATTTCTGCCTCTGTGTTAAAGTGATATTCATGTTCAGTTGTTTATATATTAACGCATGAATGCCTGAGTTATCATTTGGCACTTTTGTACGGTGATAGCTATTTATTTATGCTTAATTTATTAGTAGCTTATTATGCGATAAGTTATTCACAACTGCTTCGTCTAACTTCTTATACGAAGTGGTTTATCTATATTGAATTCTTTTCTCATAACAGTTGAATGATCTTTATTACGGATTGTTATCTGAAATCTTTTTAGATCGCATAACAGAAAGATTACACCCCGGGTTAGTGTAGATTTAGATATTTTTGTTTATTAGAATACAATTGCATATCATTAGATTAGAGTTAGAATTAGAGCATCTCACTTAGGAACTTTTAGGAAAGAAATATCAATCCTTCACACACACACATAAATTGGGAAATTGGTCTCATATCCCCAGTCGGACCCACTATACCAAATGGAAAAGGAGCTGCCAACCAAGGTCCAGACCAGGTGGGTATCTCCCTTGTTGTAGACCCGATTTTCGAGGCTTCAACATATTTGGCGCTAGAAAGAGGGCCTTGAACTGTGAATGGAAAGCAAGTCTAAATCTAAATACCATTCTGAGAGTAAATCTCCCTCACCATCTCCCCCGACTTATCCATTGCATTTAGAATCTTTAATTCTAGAGCTAGAAGTCGTAAGAACAATAGTCGCTACTACAAACCCTGACATTTCAGAACAATCTACTATTGAACCTCCTGAAGTTGAATCTCTGATTCACAAACTTCAGTGATTTTCTATATCTCCTCAAATATCTGATAAATCACAAGGCAACGTGACTTTGCAATACAACCCTGCTCATCCTCTTACCAGAATGAAGAGCGAAAAGTTTGGCATTCAGCCAACCGAATTACCTCTACCCACAAGGAAGAGAGCAAGGAAATCACCTAAAGGGTCTAATAGCGAGACTCTTTCATCATCATCATCCATCTCAACTTCTCCACAGCGAAGTCAACCATCCACTCCTCCACTTCAGATCATTGTCCATCAATCCATCGATACTTCCACATCTCCTTCTCAATCATCTGGAGTCGTAATATCCTCATCTTCTCAATCGCAGGGATCATTTTCTGCACTTTCCTTTGTTTGTAGCTCAGCGATGGCCCAATCTCCATGGAATAACCCAGGGGCAGTCTTAATGCCTGCACCCTTGAGTCAGCTATCAGCCCATCCTGAAAAATGGTTGCCTAAGTTTAATCCTAAAGCAGGCATGCTAGCGGAGGAACATATAAATAACTTTAAGCTATCCATTAATCTCAATGGAGTTACCAATGAAGATGCTGTCGTTCGACTTTTTCATTATACTCTTCAAGGAACAGCCGGATCATGGTATTTTTCATTACCATCTGGATCTATCACTAGTTGGGATATCTTCCAAGAACAATTCCTTATTAAGTTTTGTGATGATAGGTCTACGGAAACATTGATCAACGACCTATCTAACCTTAGGGCCGAGTCAAAACAACCTATTAAAGATTTCAATTCATGTTTCAATAAACTATTAAACAAAATTCCTACTGCTTCCAAGCCTAGCGAAGAAGTGCGAAGTGAATGGTACATCACTGCTTTACCATCAAACACAGCAA
>APFE031715291.1:13472-24629 GCA_000404065.3 Pinus taeda | reverse complement strand
TCACGTAAGGTGGCGTGTTTTGCATATCTTCGGCATTTAAAGTTTTCTTGTCGTTATTTTTATCATTACTTCCACCTCAATTGTAAACTGCAGGAATAAAGGATGAAGCATTATATAGGGTAGTATGCAAGAAACTATGAGGAGGAAAGACAATACTCCAATGTCCATTTTGGAAGGCACACCTAATCCACTTAAGGGAGAGAAAGAGCCGCAGAACTCTTATGAGGCATCCATCACAGGTTTCTCATATCCAGCCATGGTTGAATGGGTACTGAATGATGCTAATGCCAGAAATAAATAGTTTAATTCTCAGGGTCAAGAGCTCATGTAATCACTATTTTTACAAATTTTTAGCTTTATACCCGATAAGAGAAAAAGGTGCAAGAGGCGAAAAACGCATCACAGAAGCCCGGATCAAAAAACAGAGGCAGTTTCTGACATCGCGAATCGCTAAGAAAACTTGCTCGAAAAGGAAGGCTTCTAATTACTCAGTCACCTACAAGCCAAGAAAATTGCAAGGAAGCAGCGATAGAAACAAACTGGAAACAGAAAGCTAAAGCAGAAGCAGTCTGAGGGTTAACCAAGTTAAAATGAGATAATTACCAGGCATACATGGGAAAGCCACATAGTCATTTGATGACTCTCAAATATATCATCAATTTTGCTGAGAAGATAGTGCCAACTCTTGCCGATTCTGTTTGCTTAATTCAACCAAATATGGAAGACAGTTAGCCGACTCTACCCAGGCAAATACTGAATGCTTGCGACGTTAAGGAGAAAATTTAGAAATAGTTAGATATTAGATTTAATTTTAGAAATAGTTTTACTTAGAAAAAGGACATTCATTTAAACTGAATCCTGAATTTATGTAAATAAGTTACTTCGTTAGTAGTATTTAAACCCTTCTCATGCATTTAGAGAAGGGTCCAGAAATTTATCAAAAACTTGTCCTCAGAACATGCACTTTTGCACCCTCAGAGGAGGTTTTGGTGAATGAATGGAACAGGTTTTATTTGATATTTGCATTTGATATCTGCTACTGATGTTGCACTTTTGTACTCTTAGTGGATGTTAAATCAAGGAGAGATAAATCAATTATCGCTTGAAGCTCATGAGTAGGACTAGTTATAAATGGTACTTTTATCTCTTAACTATTTCTGCCTTTGTGTTAAAGTGATATTCATGTTCAGTTGTTTATATATTAACGCGTGAATGCCTGAGTTATCATTTGGCACTTTTGTACGTGATAGCTATTTATTTATGCTTAATGTATGAGTAGCTTATTATGCGATAAGTTTTTCACAACTGTTTCATCTAACTTCTTATACGAAGTGGTTTATCTATATTGAATTATTTTCTCATAACAGTTGAATGATCTTTATTACCAATTGTTATCTGAAATATTTTTAGATTGCATAACAGAAGGATTACACCCCGGGTTAGTGTATATTTAGATATTTATGTTTATTAGAATACAATTGCATATCATTAGATTAGAGTTAGAATTAGAGCATCTCACTTAGGAACTTTTAGGAAAGAAATATCAGTCCTTTACACACACACATAAATTGGGAAACTGGTCCCATATCCCTAGTCAGACCCACTATACCAAACGGAAAAGGAGCTGCCAACCAAGGTCCGGACCGGGTGGGTATCCCCCTTGTTGTAGACCCGATTTTCGGGGCTTCAACAAAGAGAAATGTAATTCAAAACATCAATGAGGTGGAGTTCCAATCTAAAAAGAGAGTATCTTTGAACCATCCAAAAGCTAAAATTTAACTGAATTTTTTGTTATCCTACAGCTAGAGAAAATTTGTGCACGAAGTGAAAATATCATAGAACTTTCAAAGATACCATGTGCAAACAGTGTAGTTACATTGCCCCGTGAAAACTCCATACTTGCACCATCCTTATCCCCTAGATCTAATATACGAAGACAAGTCAAAATATACATGTACGTTAAAAGAGAGAGAAAATATAGAATGGTGTAAGTTGTTGTGGACATTGAAACCTTTACCGAGGCCAATTATTTTCAAGGGATTTTCATCAAACACTAAGCAAGTTGTGAATCCAAGGAAGTAGTGATTCCATGGATGCATGGCAGCCAATAAATAACAAATTGATCAATGGAAACCTGGACTCCATTTAGTTGTCATATGACAAATGGAGAATTCAATTCAATCTGGTGATTGTTTATGCACAAGTGCTTTGTTTTAATTAATTAGTGGAGAGAAAGTTTGATTATAGTTATTAGTTAAGCATTCTCACAATTTAACAAAAAAAAGCTTATCAACTTTATCAACATAACAAACTAAGCAATAAACAGAAGAAGAAGAAAATTACCAACCTCGAGAAAACTAATATAACATGTTGGTAGACATTACAAAAGCTTATAAAGTAGCCCAAAATATAATTTGATTCATTACTGGATGAATACACATGTTTGACTCACATCCCTTGTTAGGTCCATATACTACTAGTGTAACCCCTTATTGTTATTAGTGCATCCGCCTTATTATATTGGTGTGCCCATGTAGTCCCCATATTGTTATTATTGTGCCCCATAGAAGTCCACTATTGTTATTATTGTGCCCTTACATTATTATTGTTATGTCGGCTATGATTATATTAGGACCCCTTAGACTCCTATATATAGAAAGAAGGTCTTGTCATTTGTATCATCCAAGAATTGTTCATTTGTGTAATGTAAAAGAGGTTGCCCCCCTTAAAGAGGCTGATTTTTAAGGAGTTTATCTATCTTTTCTATCTTTTTGTGAGCTGGTTTCATAACATTTGGTATTAGAGCTTTGGATTCTAGGGTTTCGTTGCTCCAAACAGGTCATCATGGAATTTTCTCTATAACTTTTTCACTACAAAGTTTCAAAAGCTAAAACAAAAACCCATTTGAGCCGAAATTGTTCTATATCTCAAGTCAAAACTTTAGATCTTCTCTAGCTATATTTTCGGAGATATGATTTGAGGAAGTTAGGGTTTTGGAAAACTCCAGAATTCCATCTCAAACAGGTCATCGTAGAATGTTCGCTATAACTTTTTTTCTATGAAGGTTCAGACTCTGAAATTAAAACCCATTTCAACCGCAATTTCGGTGAAGCTCGAGCCCGAATTTCAGATCTTGTTTCACTATATTTTTGGATATACAATCCAAGACATTTAGGGTTTCTGCAGGCTCTCAAATTATATCCTAAACAGGTGACCTTGGGAAAATCGTCATAACTTTCTCTCTGAGCATCAGAATGAAATTTCGTAAGAATTTGCAGAAAGAGGATGGGTTGTAGTTTTCTTTGTATCGATTTCAATTCCTAAGGTTGAAACAGTGACACGTGTCACTTTGTACAACTGTGCTCTATGGAACCAATCTATAATCAGGTCATCGTGGGAGATTTGACATAACTCTTCCTTACGGAATCCAATCTTGATCAGACTTACGGGGTTAGAAAATTCACTCAAAGGGCTACTGTAGGATGCAATTCCAGAACTTGGAGATCTGAAATTACAAAATTACAATCATTTCAAGATCGAGCTCCTAAAATCAAGAAAGGGCGATATGAGGAAGTTTGATGGCAATGATCTGGTAAATTAGATACTACAGATGGAGCAATATTTTGATCTACATGAGCTGAAACTGTTACAAAAGGTACGTATTGCATCTTCATATTTAGAACCGGATCAAATTTTTATGGTATAAAGGTATTTGCTCTCGTAAACCACTTGTTACGTGGTCAATTTTCACAGAGGAAATGATAGCACATTATGAGGATACAAAGAGAAACACCTTCTTTAGCCAATTGCTAAATTTCAAACAAAAGTGCTTAATGGCAGAGCACATTGACGACTTCCAAAAATTGAATATAAGGGAAAATAATATTCCAGAGAAGCAAAGGATTGATGTCTTCACAGGGACTTTAAAGGATAGCATTAAACATGAGGTTCATCTTTGGGAACCTGATTCATTGGAGAAGGCATTCAGGTTGGCAAGAAAATTGGAAAGCAAAATTAGGGAAACTAGGAAGTATACCCCTCACAAATATAAAGATGGAAGTGTTGTTTCTCCTAGCCTTCCACAACCTACAAGATTGACACCACAACAATTAGAAGAAAAAAGAGAAAAAGTGCTTTGTTACAATTGTGATAACAAATACATTAAAGGTCATAAGTGTGTTGAGAAGAAATTATTTTAAATATATTGTGAAGAGGAGGAAGAAAAGGATCAAAAAACATCAAAGGAAGAGGATATACACCAGGAACCAACCCCATAAAAAGAAGAAATGAATCAGACCATATCTTGTGGTGAGCACCAGTATCGCAGCAATAATGCTGCAACTCCTGGGGCTTCCTACTTTACTTTTATCAACTCGGTAGTTCGTAACAAACTTGGAAGCGATGGTGTTGTATGCACAAGTACTAGCTCTTACTGCAAGTTGTCACTTGATTAGCTAGCGCAAGTTCGCTAGGAGCTTAATCCAACTTCTATGAGTTCTCAGAATGAGCTTTGACTGTGATGAAAGAAAACTAACTCTACAGGGGCTAATCCGTTTGCAGAAAGAGAAGAAGAACTGAAATGTAACGCAAACCCTAGCAAACCCTAATTTACCTATTAACCCTACTTTTGCAAGAAAAGAGATGAAAATTGAAGAAATGAATGCCATTGACTACTGAAAAGGTAAATTGCATTTATTCAAACTACTTCTGAAAAGAAATGAGCAGAGAACATCTTTTTGTGCTTTTGAGTGTTTTTATGTGAAATTATTATGCTTGTGATTTATCCAGTTGTGATTGTGCAGAGGTTTGATGGCAAAGGAAGATGGATTTGATTGTTGTATAGGTGGAGGAAGGTGTGGAGAGGTCCTAAGAAGCCCCTAGTACTCTTTTGAGACTTCCATAGTGATCGGACTTCGAAAAATAACTCACCGGAAATTCTACAGGAGGTTGTAGGGGATCTATAGGAGGATTTACAAGAGGAGGCCAAGAGTTATTTTTAGAGTTTTAAAGGTGGAAAAATGATAGGAAAGGGGAAATGAAGGCTAGATGAAGGTGTTGAGGTGTCTAGAACTTGTCAGGGAATACCAAGAACAAACGTGATGGTTGGATTTGTTCAAATGGCAAGAAAACAACTTTATGGAAAAAACGCAGAAATTAGGGCAGATTAGCGAAATGTTGCAAATGAGTTGGGAAATCTGTGAGGGGGGGCTGGTGCTAGATGTTCTATGGGTGTATGGTAAGCTGAGATTTCTTGCAAGATATATGCACATTTATTTATCAAAACTGACCAAAGCAAGAACTAATTATACCATGAAAACAGAACTTTGTCTAGCTTGACTTAATTTCTTACCTACAAACAGAAAATTTTGAACAGTAACCGATGAATAGAAAGGCATGCAGAGAGATCTATGGGAAAATAATAGGAAATTATCTAAGCAACTGAATCTAAACCAATATCAACTTTCCCAAATCAAATTATCACACTAGTAGTTGCATGGAAGAGCAAAAATTGTGTTTTTGGTGGCAGCAGTAGTGCCTTGACCTCAAATCATAGTCCGAGGAAGGAAGAAAGGAGATCAAGGCCTATTGTTGGCCTTTTCAAATATTATTCTGTCACTGTAGTAACTTACTTAAGCAACTTGAAACAAAAACAACTATACTAACCATCAATATCAACCTAATCTAACAAAGTAAAATGAATCTATGCAACAGAAATTAACTCATGAATTGAAGAAAAAACATAGAAGTACACAGTAAGAGGTGATTGGTAGCTTGGGTTGGGCCCTAACCCAAGAGCTTCAGCCCTCTGAAAGAGATCAGTGCTGGCTCAAAAACTTTTTCATCTTCATTATCAAAAATAGCAGCTACATTACATAAATTGTTCTCAAAAAGGAACTCGAAAATAAGTTGAACACAATGCTACACACAAGTGTGAAAATATACTAATAACTGGATAACCTATTGAGCCTCTAAGCCTCCTTATTTATACAAATGGGGACCTCCAATAGTCCTCCTAAAATCAAGGAACTCGGCTTCCCAGAACTGAAGATAAACAACAGTCCTACTTTACTTGCTCGGCTGCCCCTTGGAATCATCAATGTGGACCTTTGTGCTCCGAGTTGCTGATGGAGGATTCGAGGGAAGGGATCATAAATGAAGGAGACACCCCCCCTACAAATCCTCTTCCCTGTTTTCCTCGAGTTTTGGCTGCCATTTGCTCATAAATTCCTTGACTTTGTCCAAAATTGTCCAAAAAAATTTCATAAAACATTCATTATACTACATGGAAAGTGACTAACCCAATTCACTCTATTAGCATAAATATATTCAAAAACATGCAAAAAACTAGTGAGAATGGTGGATTAAGTTGAAATAAGAGGCCAAATGAGCCCATATAATTACCCATTTCTGGGGCTCATCATCACCCCCCTGCTGAATGGGTTGCTCATCCTCTGAGCAACTAATCTAACTCTTTATCCTTAATGGCTTTGATAGATTCCCTAACATCCCAAGCCTCTAATGTGATGTCTTCCTCTTTATCATGGAAACCTGCTTTCCTAGCTACTTCTTCCCATTGTTTATGTTCTTCCTCCTCCTTTACCCCTTCCAACAGTCCTAGCAACAGTGGAGGACTGAAGTTAAGGCCAATCCAGTTTGCCTTCAAGCTTTGCATTGAGTGCTTATACAAGGGCACTCTCCTCATGGCTTCCCTCATCCTGTTTGGGGAGTGATACTCCCTGATCCTTAGGTTATGTGGCAATGTATTCCACCTTCTCATGCAGGCATGAATGCAGTCATCGCCAAACAATCTTTCCATATCCTTGAAATGAGCAATAGCCTGGGCTTGCTTGTCAACATAGTCAGGGACAACTTGAGGATTGGCTGCAAGGTGTTGGTGGGCATAGATGAGAGCCAAGGGTTCTGCCGGTTCTGCTCTAATCATCAGGGGCTCACTCAACTCTTTTGCCATCATTTGTTGGATTTCCACTCCCCTCTTCTCTTCATGGCTCATCCAAGAAGCCATAGCCATTAGCTGCAAATCTCCCAATGCAACATTTGGATCCCATAAATTCATTTCAGTAAGTTCCATGTTGTGCAGGTAAAATTCTGCTAGCTTCACTTTATCCTCAACTGAACTGTGGTCACACAAATGCATAAATTGGCCATAATCCTGAAAAGGTATTGTGCCCCTTTAGGCTAGTGTTTTAATCTAAAATTGGAGCCACTGATATTTGAGGTACAGTGCATATGATTTGGCTGACTGCCTGCACTGTAATGCCTCCATTTCCCAGTTGGCCATGCAGGCTAACTGGGCTTCCTTTTCCTGTAGCTACCTTTTCAAAGTCAATACTTCATTTTCTGCCTGGGATTCTGTTTCTTGTTGTTTTTCATCAAAGTCTCACTGTCTGCCTAGGGTTCCTCTTCTTTTTGTTGTCTATTTGTTGTCTCACTTTCTACCAGGGGTTCCTCTTTCTGTTGTTGTACTTTTAAGATTGACAACTCATTTCCTCCTTGAGGTTCCCTTTCTTGTAGCTGTTTTTTCAACATTTCATTTTCTTCCTGTAATTGAGCTCTTCTGATGCCTTCTGTATGCCTGACCATGCTCAACTCTTTACCCATCTCTCTCAACAAGTTCTCCATGTGCCCAATTTCTTCTACCCCTTTTGATTTTGCAATCTACATCCACTTATGGGTCCAGACTCTTTCCTTTTCCAACTCGAAGAAAAGAGGCACTGCAAACTTTTGTGGGATGATCTTCCCACCTTCCAGAAGGTTGTAGTAGAAGCCTAAGTTAGGTTGAGGTCCAGGCTCTGGTATTTATTTTTCCTTATCTTCCCCCTGGGTCTGTTCTTCTACCTTCTTTTCAAGTTTTTCAGTTTCTTTGAGCTTTGCTAATGTCTCCTGTAGAGAGATTTGTGCCTCCTATAGAACTTCTTTAGAGTCCACTAATTTGATCCTTTCCTTACAAATAGAGGTCTTATGACTTTCTCTCTCTCGTAAGTGATGGAGATTTTGGAGGAAGATTCCTCCTTTGTTACAGTAGGTGCATCCTCAATGATGATGGGTTCTTTCGAAGGTGGCTGAGGCTTCCCCATCTTGATTCTGGTGCTTTTTCTAGCTTTGAAGTACATAGATGGTTGTCTTTTTATTTTCCCTTTTTGCTTAGCTAGAGAACTAAGTGCAGTAAGAAAAACTGTTGCTTCCCTTGTTAGTGTCTCATGAGACACTTCTTCTTGCTGTTTTCCTTCTTTTACTGTTGTTTTCCCTATGTCTGATGTCTCTGATTTTGTTTCTATTGTCTCTAGTGTTGTTTCCCCTCTACTTGTTGAGTTTATGCCTTTCCTATGGCAGCCTTTTTCTAAGCTGTCTTGGGCTTCTTCTTTTCAGTTCTTGTCCTTTTCCTTTTCTCTGCTATGGTCTTTCCTTTTTCTTCTTTTGATGTTGTTTTCTTCTCTGCTTTAGGTCCAACTGTGGTTGTGTCAGATATCTCCTCTCCCCTCTATTTTTCTTCTTTTTCTTCTTCCAATTGAATATTTTGTGCTTCCTCATGGATTTCCTTCTCAAGTTCCTCTTTTTTCTCTTCCTCTTCACTGTCAGATGGACTAAGATCATCAGTGAGAGTTCTTATGTCATCTTTTTTAGTCATAATCCTGAAAATCTCCTAGGCTATAGGGATTGTGTATGTGTGTAGGGCATCCTCCACCAGCAATTTAATAAGCCCATGGTGAGCCACATGGTCTATAACCCCTGCATTTAATTTGGTGCTACACTTTATCAAGGATTGGAGGAGAAAATATGGAAGACTAAGTTTCCTAGATGCAGGTAGGTCCATTCCATATCTTAGTTCATGTAACAATCGGAAATGATAACCATATACTATATTGTATCTTCCTTCACAAGAGATATATTTCATGATGTGGTAGCTGACCTCACCCCATGGATAAGGTATACTTGTCATGTTGATCCCATTCTTATCCTCCACTGGATGTTCATTAGGCTGGAAAAAGGTCTTTTTAGCAACCTGTCCTAGTGGTTTTTCTTCGTTGCTCCAGGGGAGCCCAAGTGGAAGACTTGTAATTATGCTGATGAATTCAGGTGTAAGTTCTATGGTTAGACCCCTGAAACTGACTGTAGCATGGGTTTTTTGAATGGGGTCTTAAAGACAATAAATATTCCTTTGTAATTTCCTCATCATACCCATGAAATTTCTCAAAGAAAGGCATCCAATTTGCCCTAGTAAAGAGGGCTACCACTTCTGGGTGTTCATGCAATTTGGTGGAATTCAGAGGCTCCTTTCTCATAAATCCCCCTCTCATGATGTTCAATGATTGCTGAAAATTCTCAGGTGAGGAGGAAAGCAGCAAATTTCAAACCTGAAAACAGAAGAACCGATGAGGTTTTTTTCTAGAACCAAAGAAAGTTTTTCGTGTTTCCTCTTTCTAACAAAAACAAATTGTAATTTTCTTGCCTTTCAAACTCTATTTTCAACCTTAATTTACTTTTCAGGTTGTTTGAGGAAATCAATATCTTTTTATTTTAGAAAAACACAGTGAACAAGAGTGTGTTTTTCTTTCACAAAGTAAGCAGACCACCTAATGCAAATTCATTGTTTTACAACCTTAATTTCCTATGGTTGCATCACTTCTTCATACAGGAGAATACCACAGAGGAGAAAGAGACAAACTTTCAGTGCAAAGAGTAAAATGGAGAGACTGTATATATTTCAAAGAAAAACACATGCAGACTTTTGTTCTCACTTTCCCTTTCTTTTTCAACTCAGTACTTCATTTCAAATCCACCACCTTTTGTAGATAATTCACATGCAGAGTGGGTTTTCCGATCCTACCTTCTTTCGAGCTCGAATTTGGCACAAAATCCTGAATTTTCCCTTTGCAGAGCTGCTCATTGGCCTTCTTGTAGAAAGGCTCCTTTAGACTGTGTTTCTGCTCCTTTACAGTGCGATAATGCTCCTGTAGAGCCTGATAAGCAAAAGGGTTTCAAAATTGGCAGAGAGCGACTGTTTCGAGGTTCTGAAGGTCTTAGGTGAGTTGTTGCAATTGAGAACTTGTCAATGCAAATGAAAACAAACGTGGTGGAGGCTTCGACTACAGTGTACTTAAGCTTATGGCGTGTTCTTTAGTGATAAGGTGAGGTGGCAGGAAGGGTATGTTATCCCCATCTGGACCATTGGTCCCTACTTCAGTGCCATTATGATACTTCATGTCGCCTTCCTGTAATCACTTCCATCATTCCCGTTATACGCCGCCACCACTACCTGTTTGAGTTTTTCTTCCCGAGTTGACTGAACAAATGTGTCAATTGCATCCACTGAACGCTGGTTGAATTGGACGAGGCTTGTTTGAACTGGACGAGGGTGGCCAGTTATCTGGCCACCGATTTCATTTAATCGTGACCATCTCAATGGTTCATGCAGTTTCTAAATCATATTCATGCAACAGAGGAACGGGTTTAGCCATTTACCTGTTAGTCGCTACCATGATTTGCATGTTTAGACTTTGGCACTTTGTTCTTGGATTACTATTGTTGTTGGCGCTCATGGCTTCTGAACTGGTGGCTTGGCTACCTCATGCTGGTGATCCTTGATCAGGAACGGCTCCTTGCACATTGTATACACCTGTGGCTACACTGACCCTGCCTCTGGAGCTTGTTTTTTTAAAGGGATCAGCTGTTATAAGAATCCTGCAGGATTTCCTGTAACTGCTTCTCCCTCTAAAATTTCTGGCTAAGGTTTGAGCAGGGACTGAAAAGATAGCTGAGGAAGGTTCTAAAGAAAAGGAAAAGTAGTTGGTATGCATTAGGTAAGAAACAAGTTAAGAATGTTGTTGTTTATTCCTCATTCATTTTTTTTTAAACAAAATAAACATGATTTCTGTGTTTTCTTGTGCAGGGAAGAAAGAAGCGAGTGGAAATACAGTGGTGCAAGGATGGAATGGAGAGTTAGGAGGATGAATGGTGGCAGGGAGGTCCACAAGTCTTCTGGACAAATTTCTAGCCCTCTGATTCTTTTATGAATGTTATGAAACCAGCTCAAGAAAAGATAGAAAAGATAGATCAACACCTTAGAATTCAACCTCTTCGAGGGGGCAACCTCCTTTACATTACATAAATGAACAATTATTGGATGATTCAAATGAC